>JXSR01S045503.1:1677-28274 GCA_000969725.1 Ophiothrix spiculata
TCTGTCTTCTGTTACAAGCTGGTAGGCCATGCTCTTCGTGGCCTAACTGCCTTCTGTCACACCGTTATTGGAACTGAAAAGGCCATGACCTTAATGCCCTTCCTATCTACTGCCACGTTTAATTCTCAATAAAATCTGCTACTTTCAAATACTGATTCGATCACACCATGAACAAGGCACACTCACTTTAAAACCTTTCTTGGTTATTACTTTACCCAAAATAACTTAACACAATTTATGTCTAATATGACTGAATAAAAGCTCCTCGGTTATCTTTGTAAGACGGAAGCTCTAAGACTACCACAAATTTTGAATTGAACTTTTAGCTCCAAATTCAATCTACTAGGCCAGACAAAAATTTATTGGCTGGTGTTAACAAAAACTCATAGTGCTGGGCCCCATTGTTTATAAATGCAATTCCCACCCTGGATTTTTGCTTGCGCTGTCCAAGAAAATTTTGTTTGGCCTATAATAACTAATACTAAATTTGGTCAAGTTTAACTTGTCCATGTACAACAATCAGTCAGGGGCGATGTATAAAGGAATCATAAAAATGTACAAACTATAGAATAGTACGATGGCAGGCAAATTATATGCCACAAACATTTTGCTCGCTCTTATGGAGTTAATTTTCTGATGAGTTGTATTATTCACATGTGAACTCAATTTATATGTGTGTAAAACAAAAGCATACAATTTATATAGTGTCTTTTTGCTATAAATTAGACCAACAATAAATCTCTCTTATATTTCAGAACAAGTCGTCATGTGAGTGCAAGAAAGTCATATCTGCAATGGCTGCCCTAAGTTATATTCATTTTACACCTTGTCACAAGAATGTGAAAAATCCCTCAAAATGTTTCCGTCTTATGTCAGTGGTTCTTGAAATGGTTCTTCAGGTGTCACCTGAAGACCCATTTCAAGAACCTCTGACCCAAGATCAGAGGTCATGCAGAGTGTAGTCCAAATATATGATGTAAGGTAGCTATTGCAGATACGACTTTCTTGCACTCACATGACCAAGTTACATCAGTGCTCCATGGCTGATACAGCACAGTGTTAACCCCCTTAAGAAACGACTCCTGATTGGACAAGATGAATTTCCTACTTGAGCCAATAAAAACTGTCAATACATCATGAAAATTCATCTGCGTTGGTGCAACATGAATCACAACATACAAAATTAAAACACACCTCAGAATTTTCAGACGAGGTCCTTCGTTTTTCACCAGCGAGATGTTACTCTCCCAGATCCTGACCTCTAGGTACTTAACCAAAAAACAGACTTGTATAAACAGGGTAGGCCTGGGACTTTTCGGGTACTTTGCTACCCGGGTACCCGATTTATTTTTTGGTCGGGTACCCGGGTACCCGACCGTATTGATAATTGAGCATTTTCAATGTTAGAACGGGAAGTTTGACGGGTGTACCTTGACCATATAATGTCTCAATTACTCTCAAATTTTGCTTTTTCGCCGATTGTGGTCATGATTTATCGTGTTTACTTTGAATAGATGATGATTTGATCATAAATTATTGAAACAATTTTTTTGTTCAAAAATCTTTGATTTTAATGTCTAGTTCGGGTAATCGGTCGGCAGATTTTGTCCCAGGCCTAAAACAGGGCATCTGAAGCTTTGAGGATTTATAATAGCCATGGGATAAACGGTTGCTTTAAACCTAAAAGAACTCTTGAGACAATTGCTTGTCTTCCACAAAGACAAGACTAACAAGGAAGATACTACTAGTTTTGTATATAGTATTCATTGCTAAGGGTTTAAAAACCAAGGCTGTTGCGATGAATCTTGCACAAGAGTAACTGATCATGCTCTAAAATTAGCTTTAACGAACAAAAAGAGCCAGCAACACCTCTTTAGATATCTCTAACCATATAAACATTGAGTCTCTGGAACACAAACTAGATCTCAGCAGTGTAAAAATTCTTGAGAGGGATCTCGGATACTTTGAAAGAGGTGTTAAGGAGGCAGCAATTCACGCTGAACCGAGAAGGACGTAGACATGAACTTCCGGGAGTTGACGAGTCTGCTTTTAGTATAAATTTTGAGGTATGTTTTCAATTCTGTGTGCTATGATCCTAGTTTTAACTTTTCATCAAAACTGTCAATAGTCTCTTTTCATAGCACTGCTGTAATAGGCTGTAAAAGTGACCAGTTTTTGTCATTAACCAATGAAAATAGCTCATGCATAGCCTACAGTATACAAGAGGGATAAGAAAATTAAACTAAAATCAAAAAATCTTCCAAATAAAAATAAGATACCATATTTCAACCTTGAGCTGAAAGTGTCTATTAATAACTGTATGACGCAGGTCCTTTCAACCAATATACTGGAAATTCTCGATTGTTTTGATACTTTGAAAAGGAAATGCTGACTTGGGAAATATCATATCCCACATATGCATTCATTAATTTTTTTAGACAATCAGTAGATACAAAAATATAACAAGGTAATATTTGAACTTTCTAGCAGAAAAAAAAAAACTTTTTATGAGCCTTCTAGGGGCACAACATAATTCAGAAATTTCTAGGAGATGTAGGTTCTAAGCATGTGTGACAAAAATACAAAAAAAGGGGTTGTTTTTTCATATCAACAACCAATGTAAGATTCTTGCTTGCGAATCAAAAAGGGTTTTTTTTCAAAAAAAAAGCAAGAGAATTTTTGAAACACAAATGACCTCATGCGACAGTTTTCTTCTATGCACAAGTGAGTTTGAATAAGACAAATTTGATCAATATATACATATATTATTTTCCAGCATTCGTGAGTTATTGCCCTCCTCCTCCGAGCCCGATAATTAATCATTGCATTTCCTGAGTTGTTTTACACATATTGGGCTGATCCACTTTATATCCAGCTTCCCACTGGTAGGAGGTATGAAAAGAGTTGCACTCAAAGGGAGTATGAACTCTAAATGTATCTGTCAAATGGGACATTCTATTACGAGACTACACTCCATCTGTGTAAGATTTATGATGAAATCTTACAGAGGGTGTATGAATGCAAAGTGAAAGCACCCAATTATGAATCATTTGAATTTAATTCATACTAACTCCCCCGTGTAAACAAAAATGCTGCGCGCAGGACTTTATTGCGAGTAAATGCCATAAAACCCGATTTGCTGTTTGGCCCTGCAATTTTCATTTTTGTTAAATCGTCCACGCAGGAGTGTGGTTTTGAAATGGATCAGCCTTATATGACCCCTTTGTTAAACTCAAAAATCACGATTTCCTTCAACAATGCAAAAACAAAAATTCAGACTGCAGGGCCTCTTGTATGTAATTGCAATAAAATTTGATATGCTGTGTTGGCCCTGCAATCTGTACATTTATTTTCATTGTATAAAGTACGACTTTTAGTTTAACAAGTCAACACATAATTATAGTACTAAAGGTCCAAATTGTTTAAGTAAAAAGAAGTAAAAAATTCAATGGAATAAATAACAAAAACCAATTATGAATTCATTTTACAAATGTGTAAAATCCTTGTATTTAGGGCTCAAAAAATTGATATGATAATGGCCAAGATTCACATCTCCGATTCCCTTAATGTTCCATACACATGTATATCAGTAAGCTTAAGGGAATATTTTATCTAGACAAAATTTGCAGGAAATATAGGACTAGGAGCTGGATTTAAAATCCTATGGTTTGCTGTTTATGGGTATCAAATAATGAGCTAAGCTTACACAGGGTTTAACCCAGCATTGTTTAATATTTACATGCATTAATAGTCATATCTTTAGACAAAAAGTCTCAATTAAATCCCGACATGAAACATTATACAAAGATATCCTTTTGCTGTTTGCTGCATGGCCTAAAATAAAAAAATTATGTTTGTCTGAGGGAAAATGATAAAATTCAATCAGAATTGTTGAATTTGTATCTGCTATTTGTTGTTAAATGTATGGATTGGTTTCTGAATCACTGTTACAATTGCTGTAGTTGTTGCAACATGTTTTTCGAATCACTTTTGCTCGGAACATTGTGATAATAAGTGTTGTTTTGTGGGGAAATTTTAAAGAGTCTCCGTTTTCTAAGAGTCTCTGACGAGTTGGTCGTAACAATGTGATGACATCAGAAAAATATGTCATGCGCAATCCCAACCTTATGGTTCTTGTAGAACTGTTGCGGTAAGCAACACCTTGTCATTTGGTCACAACGACATGTCATGAACTGCCGGGCTGAATCCCGCTTTAGTCCATAATTCAAATGTATGGCGCCGTATCATGACAGTTGCAAAATGATCGTCTGCTGCAGCGATACAGAATGCCACAGGTACTTTAAAGCAACCTCAATAAATTATCTCCTTAAGGCCAAAAAAAAAATTGTTTGGTTGCCCTCCACCGACCGACCCTATTTTTCAGCCCGACCCAAACTTTTTTTTATTGAAAAATATTATTTTTTCCTAAAAAAATATGCAAAACTTACCGAAAACTACAAAAAAACTGTTATAGTTTTATTTTTTTTCGATATTCAACTCTCAAAATGTTTAGGATGTCCCAAATCACTACAAGAAGTATTTGATTGTTTTGATTTGGATGTCGCGGGGGAAGTTGTGAAGGCTGGAGTGGCCGATTGACCTAGAAGTCCGTAGAAGAGTATTAAAAAAAAAATTTAAAAAAAAAAAAAAAAGACCTACCGACCCTCTCTGAAAAAAGCTGTGGAGGGCAACCAAAGAATTTTGTTTTTTGGGTCTAAGTGCTCCTTATGTTTGGAATCAACTTCCAGCCAACATCCAGAATAAACTCTACTTTGATTTTCAGAAGAAAATCTCATCTTTTTAATGTATCTTACGGACAGTAGTTGTTTCCTTTTTTGCCAAGGCATCTTTGAACATAGTTTTGATTTAGGTGCCTTATAAATTTCATTGATTGATTGATTGATTGGGGTTCACTCAAGACAAGCCAAATCTCGACCGACCACAAGCGGGCACTATATTTGTTATTGTGCGTCTTCTTAAACCTCATCAAAGATGCGCCATTTAGGTGCGCCTTGATTCAACCAGCATGCATATACACGCATATACACCCTACAATTACGGCAAGTTACAAATGCAACTTTGGGACCAACCCAAATACCCCCAATTTTGCCTCCATACGGGAATAAAAATAGTACCGAGTCCGTAATCTCCTCCCTAAATCGATGAGCAACATATGACTCAGAAACCATCAATATTTCAGAAATAACAGGCTACAAATTCATAAAAACATGATCCAAACATAATCCAAGAATAAAAATATGCTTCATATATATATGATCTTGATCATTTCAACATCATTTGGAAAAAAAAATCTGCTCTTTTGAAAAAGTACATGATTAGACAGCAAACAAACGATTCAATTTTGTAGGCCTTCAATGCAAACAGCTAAATTACATTCCTTATCAATAGCACACATACGTCTCATACAATGTACTGTTTTGCTCAAACGCCATATGGCACATATTATACAGCTTAAATTGATACCAGCATTTCTTCAAAGTTGACATGAAACCAATCAACCTCTTGACAGTTGGTTTTTTTCAAGTGACCTTATCACCTCCAGGTGACCTTCTGACCTTTGGTCTAGCACCCTTCTGACCTTTGATCTCTAGCACAAACAAACATCTAAAAGTATTTGCTAATTTTAAACTGTTTGAAATATGGCAAGTTTTGCAAAACCAACTGCACAGCTGACATTTGTCTTTCAAAGATGACATTTTAACCTATGGGTGACCTTTTGACATTTGGTCTATTTGGTCTACCACAAACAACATCCAAATTATTTGCAAATTTTAAACTGTTTGAAATATGACAAGTTTGGCAAAACCAAGTGCACAGATGACATTCAATCTTTTAAAGGTGACCTAAATCTTAACCTATGGGTGACCTTTTGACCTTCAGTTTAGCACAAATGTCATCATTTACAGTATTTGCTGATATTAGATTATTTGGCAAACCAAGTGTACTGGAATTTTTTGCTTTCTTTAGAGGACCAACTTTTCTCCCAAATTGCCTCGCAAAGTCAATTGGGATACAAATCATTTTCATACAGAAATTAAAATATTTCTGTGTTGTAGATTAATGGGCCAATATTTTTCGAAATGTCACAAATGTCACCCAGCGTAACATACTTCTTGGTTATCATTCTTGCAGGATAAGGCTTGGCGTCCAAAGGCATTCGCTCGCCTGAGTGACATTCGCTCACCCTACCAAGAAAACTTCGCTACACTTCAGATTAAATTGGAGCGAAGATCGCTCAGAATATTCTTGTGTTTGTTTATTCAATGATCATAGCACTACAACATGTGCGAGTGACATTCACTTTCATCGATTGAAACGATGTTCGCGCAATGAGAGCGACATTCGCGCTCCGTTTTAGCGAATACGTCAAAGCGAATGTCACTCGGCCGAGCGAATGTCTTTGAACCTTTCAATATTAGGCTATAGCAATAGCTTTGATTCTGCTTCTTAGATTTAACCCAGAAGCTCAAAAAGCCATCAGGTTCTGCAAAATTGCCATTTTCTCTGATTTCGCTCAAGTGTGTCAAATATCGTCTATTATTGGCTACATTTCCTAACAAGTGTTTGGTTTAAAGAATATTTAGGTTCAGATAGAACCACTTTAACATTCTTAAGATTGTGCAAGAAACCGATTCCATGTTCAAGTTTAAGAAAATCGCATGTAAAAATGTTTCGTGACATCTTGTGAGATCAAAGGTCAAAGTTTATGCATGCAAACCACATTTTCACTTTGTTTGAAAATATTTTCACTTTGTTTGAAAATACAACCGATTGCGGATACTTTAAAAAGTTAAAAATGAGATCAAAGGCCAAAGGTTACGTATGCAAACACTTGTTGGCATGCAATTATTTCTGGTAAGGTCATGGGTCAAAGGTCATGCATACAAATCCAAAATCCAAGCAACCTAAAGTTCAATACTCTGTCATTCAATAATACTGGTTTTTACACCCACATCACACATATATAGTACATATTGCAGATCAGGTCAAAGTTTAGAACTGAAGCAAAAAATCAACTCAGTTCTTAAGAAAAAAAAATACAGATTCTCAAAACATGAAAAGTATTTATATATGCATTGATGTACGTATCTGACGCCAAAGAGGGAAACAATTGTTCTCAAACACTCGTCATATTTTGTGAGGTTAAATATTCACCAGAAGTGAGACTGTACCTTCCAACTTATAAAAAATAGTTAAGCTTTCATGTTCCATCACGGAAGCTGTTTTTCAAACTAAGGCCTAAAAAAAATATGTTTGTTTGCCCTCCGCGACCGACCCTAAAATGACAAAAATTTGGGTCGGGTATTTTGAGGGTTTTTTTTCCCCTTCAAACAGCTAAAATATGAAAACTCAATATTTTCGACGAAAAATGTAAAATTTAGCAGTATATAAAGTCACATTTAGTCGTATAAATTGCATATTTACTCTAAGTAATGATCACAATCTTTGATGAATCCCTGCATTGCATGGTATTCTTTGATGAAGCCCTGCATTGCTTGGTATTCCGATAAAATCCGTGGAATGAGATCATTCTTTAAACTATACGTGCAGAGTAAAAAAAAAAAAAAGTCAACTGACCGACTGACCCAAAATTTTAATTTTTCCACTGAAGGGCAAACAAACAATTTATTTTTTTAGGCCTTATTGTCTAAATGCAACACAAAATAACACCGTTTATATGGCATAAATTAGCAAACTTACATAGAAATAACGAGTCTTGTTTGGTCTCCGCACCACATCCCAAAGTTATCAAAATGACGACGAATGAACTTTGTTCTGTAAATTTTTTTTCCCAATAAATTAGGCAATATAAAATTCATGATTATATACACACTTGATGCATATGAATTTCTTGGTCGATTGAACTGGAACTTGAGCAATTGCAAATGCTGGCCATACCCACACCCGCAACTCAGTGGAAATTCTCGCACTGAATTACTTTCAACTCTCTCCTAGATAAAATATGATGATCCCTTAACTGAGTGGTAATTTAGGCAAAATTCCACCTCACATTATTACCACCCTGGTCACATAACCACCGGTCCCCAACCGGCAAAAGCCGCAAAGCGTCTGCAAAGCCGCAACGCCGGTATGACACCGGTGAATGCTTGCGAGCTCTTGCGATGCCTGGTCGGACTGTAGTGGTTATTAGACCATAAAGACATTAACTGAAGACATCGTATACACGCCGCAAGGTTTTAACTCAGAATTAAATTCTTGCAACATGCTCCGGCGTCTCTACGTCCGGACATATTTTTACTTTGGCAGAAGTATTGGATCATTTTTTGCCATATCCAAATATATGCTCTACTTGTATGTAGGTTCATTCATACTAAACATTTCCAATAACTTTGCAATGTACTGGGATTACATATTGATTACAGTACTGGCGTAATAATTTCCTACATCATAATGAGTAATCTGGTTGACTGGCGTAGTAATATCATACATCATCTGAGTACAGAGTCAGTCCTGCTGAACATCTAATAGTCTTCATAACAAGCATGGAACACTCTCAAATCACATGTATCCCGTTTTATGTCAGCTTAAAAAAAAGTTGCAGTAGATCATCAAATCACTATATCTTTAAAAAAGAGAAATAAACGGACCAAGCATGACTTGGATCCCATCCAGTGTTCATTCCATCAAGATCGTACTCCATGGAGTAAGGACCCAAAAGTATGCCATTTCCGTGGATACCCAACCCAACTGAAGGAAGATTGAGACTTGCGATTTTCGCGGCTACCATGACAACAACCCAAGTGGGAGGGGCTTAACTTGTATTAGCTGTCAATTTTGGTGACTGGGTACACCACAAGATCTTGTTTGAAGCTGCGAATGCTGGCAACGGATTGGCCGCCTGACACGTCATCCAGGGAGAGGTGCACCAGGCCTTGTAACAAATCGTCTTCTGCTCCTTCCGACTTCTGCCTTGGGAAGGCGGTCTCGTGTTTCCCGACTCCGATCACCTGTGCAAATAAGCAAACACATTCATGATCAACACACATAGACCATTCCTATAATTGACATACATCCATCGTTGATAGGGTACATCAACAGAATAGAACCAGTGGCAGCAGAAGGTTAAAATTTTAGGGGGCGGCTAATTTTTTTTAATCAAAAAAAAAATTTGAACAATAATGGTTGGGGAAAATTCCCTGTCTCTAGTTTGGGTTGCAAGCGGCATAATAGCTCCACACGAAAAAATACTATAACTCGAATTTCAACCAAACTTTGGAATGTTTGTATAACCAGTGGTTATCCAATTATTACCTTTTGGTTGGTTCCATGTCTCTAGTTGTGGTTCCCAGCATGTTTTTAATTGGATTGTCAAACAAAATGTTACCCATTCCAAAGTTTTAGTTAAGGAAATTCTAATCAAGTACCAAGTAACAAACCTATGACTGAAAAATCTGCTTATATGGTCAGATAAAAAGGCTGATTGTTTGCTTTAAGGGGTGAAAGCACCTTACCCAATTTTACGTTTTTTCCAGGTTCATTTGTACATTAACTTTTTAACAAAGTGCTTAAAGTTAATAAAAGTATACATTACCCGAAATGAATTTTCACAAGGAACATGATGGTGATGGTGATTTTTGACCGAAAATCACAGTTTTTGGCCATTTGGGCTTCCAAATACGCTAAAAATAACAATTTTAAAAAAAAACGACTTTGGAATGGGAATTTTAATTTAAAACAACCACTCGGATGTTGCATCATTTTTATTTTTTAGGATTTTGGCCAAATTTTTGAGTTTCATACCAAATAAGGTCAAAAGTTCAGATTTTTCCATTTTTGATAATTTTTTGACCTTATTTGACATGAAACTCGAAAATTTGGCCAAAATCCTAAAAAATAAAAATGACGCAACATCTGAGTGGGTTTAAAATTAAAATTCCCATTCCAAGGTCATTTTTTTTTAAATGTTATTTTAACGTTTTTTGTGATTTTTGGTCAAAAATCACTATCACCATCATGTTCCTTGTGAAAATTCCTTTCTGGTAATATATACTTTTATTAACTTTAAGCACTTTGTTAAAAGTTATGGTACAAAATAGACTTGCAAAAACGTAAAATTGAGTAAGGTGCTTTCCCCCCTTAAGTCAGAAAAGTATCATTTAGGTTAGAAAAATATCATTTTCTGAGGAATCAGACATATGATAAGCTTACCTGAGCACTGAGTTTCCGGAAATGTCTGCCGCCGTGATTGTGGATTCAGCCATATGATAAGCTTACCTCTGTGGATTCAGCCATATGATAAGCTTACCTCTGTGGATTCAGCCATATGATAAGCTTACCTCTGTGGATTCAGCTATATATGATATGCTTACCTGAGCACTGAGTTTCCGGAAATGTCTGCCGCCGTGGATGTGACTGATCAAGAAATCCTTCACTTCAGCAAAAGATAAACTTCTTAAAGCATCCACCTAGGAAGGAATACATCATTGGTAAAGCGGTCAAAACATGCACATGATATTACGGCATAATACCTTACCTTGTACAACTAATTATCATAAAATGTGTTTCTATTTAAAATGTTTCCTACTGAAATTAATGCTTAAGATGTCTGATCCATGTGCCGTCCACGCATACCAGTATGTGCTAGTTTCCGAGTTGGCAAGGGCCGCAATACGCATGCGCATATACTCTAAGTAGTGTTTTGAAAATAAAAATTGCCATATTTTAATATTTTTCTAGAAGATTAGTTTGGCGACCCCCTAATTTTTATTGTTTTATTTGAAAGAACATACTTGTGTGCAACTTTCGTGAAAAAATTGACAAAAAAGTTCAGGGGAAATATTTGAATCAACACTAAATAATATCACTTTTGCCACATTTCCAATAGACCCCTGTACTAATTGTTTCCAAAAAAGCTGTTTTTAAACAAGTCCTGTGACCCCCATGTTTTATTTTTTAAATCGGTTCTAAATCAATAAAATATCAGTCATGCCAATTTTAATAGAAAATTTCGGGCAGATCTGTCATGGACCAGACATCTTAAACATACCAATTTACAAACCCACTGACACAATCCCGAAAACAAAAGAAGTCAAGACCTAATGGGTCTTTCCAGAATCGCAATGGCTTTACCTAAGGTCTTGGGCCATCCAATCACTTAACCCAAGTGAAATTTCACAGCTCAGGTATGTACCGTTTTGGAGATATGTATGAAAATGCGTCTCATTATGGCAACCATCATTAATTCATACAGTAACATATAGGCGGCTTTGAAATACAAAATTGCCTATTAATTCAAAATTGTTTGACCGATTCACCTGAAATTTGAAACTTACACCACTTTAGTGGTGATATTCTATATGACATTGAAAACTAAATTTTTTTAAAAATCGGACCAAGCTCCTTTAATATCACAAATCTAAGGGAATAGAAGGTATGCCAATTAACTAATTTCAATCTTTTGAATAAATTATGTACCAAATCGGAAAAAATCTAAAATTGAAACATTGAAAAATTTGTATTTGTATTTATTAAATTCACAACATCGTGGGCCCGTAGGCCAAATTACATGTGATTACAAAATTTACACAATAAAATGGTATAACATAAAAACATCTAGAAACAATTCAATATGATTATATTACATAACTAAAATACAATTTAAACGTATTGCACACATATAAAATACTATATTTAAAAAACATTAAACATGAAATTCTGGATTGCATGACATTATTTTGCACCATAATAAAAGCAAAGAATTGAATTTATATTTTCAACAAGATTGCACAGAATTTAATATAGGCATGATATGTACCCTACCCCAATTAAAAATCTGGATTGCATGACATTATTTTGCACCAAAAAAATCATAGAATTGAAAGAAACACTGCTTAGGAGTTCCCTAAAGCTAAATTCATACTCAAAACGTATTGTGTTGAGTTTCCAATAAGTTTCACCGCAAACGACATCGAAATTTGCATTCATTACCCAAACAGACATGAAAAAAGCAATGGAAAGTTCTACTTTTTGCGAATCGATATGCGTTGCCGCAAGTCGTGTTGCGTTTTAGCGTTCTTCCGTGCGTTTACATTTGTGTTGAATCTGAATTCAGCATAAGACAGAATTCTGGTTTAAAATATCCTTTTTTGATCTTATGATAGGAATAATAATAATAATAATAATGATATTTATATAGCGCCTTTTACAAAGTATGCAAAGCGCTTAAGAGAAGAGAAGGGAAAAATTTAGACGTGACTTAAGACCACCCTTGAACCCAGACAAATTACTACAACCACGAATGCTCAACGGTAACTCATTCCAAAGACAAGGGCCTGCAACAGATATAGCACAATCACCAGATTGCTTCTTGGAGCGAGGCACACTGAAAGTGATGGTAGAGTCAGAACGAAGAGCATACGGTCATCCTTTTTAATGTGGGCACCCATAAAAGGTGGATTTGTTACATTGAGAATGATTTATGCATAAATTTTGTCATATCTTTTCAGCAATCCAATGAAATGTTTTAATTTTGGTATCATTTTAAAGACAATATATTTGACTTTCAAGAAATTAAGAATAGAACCCAAAATGAAGTGATTAAGTAGGCTTAATAACCTGTTAAAGCTAATTAGCCAGGGTGGAGGCGGGTGTGGATGAGGCGGGTGTGGATGAGGCATCATGAAAATTGTGCATCATTTCTTGTGTCATATCTTCTTAAAAATCCATTGAAGTGTCATAAATCTGATTTGATTTCAAAGGCTGGTTATTGTTTATCAAAATCAAGTTGGAATTAACCCAAATAAAGTTGATCATTAACGCTAATAACAAGTTAAAGTCATTAAGCTAATTTAGCCAGAAATCAAAACGGGCATAAATGCAGTTGGTGTGGATGAAATATGTACATTGTGCATCAAATCTTATCATAACTTTTCAAAAATTGTATGAAATGTTATAATTTTGGTATGATTTTGAAGATAATGTATTAGTCTATAAAATCAATTAAAAATAATAGCCAAATAAAGGTGTTTATTATCTCTAATCAACCATTACCAGGAGGGAGTTAAGTATGGATGAAGTGAGTGAGTTGTAACGCAAATGGGCCCGACCTCAAAAAATATGACCATACGTTGTTCTATAGAGATGAAAATAAGGTGATAAATAAAGAAGTGACTTCTGGTGGAAAGCTTTGAAAGAAAGGCACAGCACCTTAAATTGTATCCTCTCAGGTATGGGCAGCCAATGGAGAAATCAAAGAAGTGGAGTGGCATGTGTGCGTCTAGGTTGTCTGAAAATAAGACAAGCACACCTGTTCTGTAGGACCTGGAGGTGTTTGAGCTATTCCGAATTCCCATCTTGTCTTTCATAACCATCTGGAATCATGGCGAGTGCCTGTAAATCAAGCCTTACCTCTCGAAGGAGCCTATCAAAGACATATGTATGATGCAAGACCTCCCACCAATTCCTGTCCACCTCCTCTCCAAGGTGGACGTCTGCGCACAGCTTGAGATTGACAAGCGCCTCCACCTGGCCTTGGAAATCTTCTTCGGTTAAGTTGCACAGCTTGTCGTGGTAGAAAGATTCTAAAAAAGCGTCGATGCGCTGGTCTACATGGGCAGCACTGTGAACAGATAAACAGTATTTTGTTTAGTACAGTAATATTTGGTTTCTAATTTATGTATGTGCTCATATTTGAAACTTGAACACTTCAACTGTCAAAACTGTGAAAAAAGTAACTTTATTTTGCGGTACTAGATTGTGCAGATGATATATGCCAGTACCCCCTGGATGAATGGGTGAAGTTTACAAATATTACCCTCTCTCCAACCCCTAAGAGACATAATCAATTTAGACCCAAGCAACTCGCCAGAGCCGAGCAAGGATGAGCCAAACTGTTTGACCCGAGCCAAGTTAATACCTAAGTCGAGCAACCATTATAAATTAGATCGCTTGGTACGCATTGATATTATTGACCATTATATAACTTGATTTTTTGCCACAGATGAGCGAAATGCAAAGGTACAACTTTGGCTTTATGGCTCAGGAGACTGCTCGTCTCTTTTTTGATTATGTCCCTAAATATATACACACACACAATCAAATGCTTTGATTTAGAGCATGAGTATGGTAGAGTATTATTACCTGAATTTTGATGCCTGCGTCGTAACTGTGACTGAAAAACCGATGACTCCAAAACTATTCCTACACGTAGCATGGACACTGTACCTATAATATCAAGAAAACAACAAAAGTGTATAATGAGTCAAACAGATATATTTTTCTTTTAATATTTCATCTTGAATGCATATCGAGGCATTAACAGCAAAGCAGAATTAAGTGTAGAGCTTACTACTTGTCACCAAAACAGCATCTGGCATTCTGTTCTGAAGCAGGAAATATGTTCCCAAGAGGTTATAAGAAGCACCATATGGGGAAATCCAAGCAACCAAAAGGAGAAAAGTGATCACCTCACAGCATAAGGACATGCTTGGTAAAGTAAACTTCTTAACATAGATTTGCAACAATGTCTCCAATGTTTCTATGTTAATTGGAAGTATCTGCTGTGTGTTTATACTTGCACATACTTCCTTTTTCCTTGCTATGACAAGAAGAAGCACCCTATGGGAAATCCATGAAACGAGAAAAGTAGAAAAGGACACGGTTGGTAAAGTTAACTTCTTAACATAGATTTGCAACCATGTCTCCCTTTTCTATGTTAAATGGAAGCATCTGCTATGTGTTTATACTTGCACATACTTCCTTTTTCCTTGCTATGACAAACTTACCCTAGTTGTTCTTTGGTCCTTAGGACGTCAAAACACGGCTCCTCCATCATCATCTGATGGGTAAAATGAAAAAAATTCAGGTTAAATACAAACCCACACAAATGTCAGCATCAATTAGTTGATTTTTTTTTAAATTTCAAACTTTTAGCCATAATCAGATACTTGGGGGTTAGTGAGATAAGTGAGTAGTCCTGCATGCAGTGTCCACACTGTGTAGAGTGGGTGAAATTACGTAATTTGCACTGTTTGTTTTCACCACAATTAGGAGATTTTGTGCGCTTCCGCCGGGTTAGTTCTCACTTGGTGTTGCCAAAATGATACCTGACTTGAATTGTCAGGCCAGCTACAATTTTAATAAAAATTTTTTCAAAAGTGTCAATAATTTGTCAAAACACTTTTTGTCTATCTCTGCAGTTTCTAACACATATTTTATCACAGGGAAAACTGGAAAACTAAGTCCATTTTTTGTCTGTCTATTCAGTTTCTAACACATATTTTATCACAGGAAAACTGGAAAATTTAGTCTGCTTTTTAAAGTCATAATCTTTACGCCTATGATTAAGACTTTGCTTAAGTCAAAATATCAGGTCCCTTAACCATACTCTTTTTCAATTTGGGTAAATTCAAATCAATGCAATTTATAATAGCCTACAAATTTTGCCACTTTTTGGCTGATGAGGACCTTAGAAAAAATACTGACATTGAGCATCTTGTGGGTTTTAGAGAAAGCAAAAAGGGTTCAAAAGGTGAAGGTGAGAACCCCTACCAGCGTTCAACATAAAGGCTTGTCCGTTGTCCAAGACATCCTAAAAATGCCTCGGACAACTGTAATAAATGTTCAACTTGTCCGGTTCACAACCTTTATATTATTTGCAATGATCTAGTAGCAAGCCACACACACACACCAAAAATGCTCAAATATGCTCTTCAAAATGTATTAAAAGCTTCTTTGCATTTTATTATGTTTATTTATTCATTATTGTATTTACCTTTGTATATTTCCTTAAATACTTAGTTATTTGTTTTTTATTTAATTTATCTACTTATTCATTTATTTATATGAAAAGAAGTCCTTGTTTATGTCGCCGTAAAATTTTGAGATGGAACTTCACAATATACTCATTAAAATGGACGTAGGAAAAACACTCCATGATCAATTTTTTCTCAGAGCATACCATGTTTTATTCTAACTATACCATTGGTCTTGCACGGCGTGTTATACGGCGAAAATTACGGACAAGTCAAATATTTTGCAGACAACTTCAAAAACAATCAAGGTATTCCGTGGACAACTAAGATATTTTGTATATGGCGACCGCTTAAGCTGGTTTCAGACTTGTCTGTCGTGTTGTCGTACAACCAGCGTAACATCAAAAATTTAAAATGCGCAAACTCAACCTTGTCGCATCTCCCTGCCATACAACAAGTCGATATATTGATTACCCTGTCGTGATAGTCACAACTACACGAAATTTTGAGTTGGAATAAATTCAACTTTTCTTGCTACTGACCATTGCGGCAATATGCAAATGTGTCGTGCTACAGTATGACAACTCAAAATAGCAAATGTTTTGTTGTGTGCCGCAACGATAGCTAGTCTGAAACCCCCTTTACCCCTGCCCCGATTAATTTTTTTAATACATACCACCAGCACGTCAATAATACTGAGTTTCCTGATAGTACCAGGTCCAGCCTGGTAGTAGTTTGTCACCACGGTGTTGGTGTCGTCCATATTGAACCCCTTCACTTTGCACACATGGTAGCCTATGGGCAACTCCACCACCCTCGTCGTGGGGAACTCGTCCTTGGGGAGGGGTGAGCAACCTAGCTCTGAACGTAGGTACTCTTCAAAGCGAAGTGCCTCCTGTAATTGAAAAATATTCATTAGCTGGTTAGTTTATGTAAGCTTAAGTAAGTGGGGTCAGTGTGAGGCTTTCGGACCTTACGAAACAAATTTGTAAAGCCATGTAGTTACTGAAAAGGGATTTAATTTCGCGGGGACTTTTTTTTCGCGACTTTAAAAAAAGCAGGACTTTCGAGAGGGATTTAAATTTGTGAATCCAGAAAATGCGCTGGTGAACATAAATATTGATTTCTTAAATTTAGTCTCCTGGCAAAATCCGCGAAATTACACTCTTAACAAAAATTTAATCATTCCATAGTATATTGAAGAAAGCCAATATTGCATTCTAGCTCCCTTTATGGTTGAGCACTTTACCTTTGGATGATTTCACTCATTTAGGATTTTCTCTCAAACTTTTGGTATTGTTTGACCAACAATAATATGCTTTTCATTGCTACAAGTCAAACAAAAATAGAGTGAACAATGTAAACAAAAATAAAAGGTGGGGTTGAATTTAAACAGGGCCCAGCAATCAAGATTTTTATTTATATAATTAAAGCCAGGATAGAGATGAATGGAAAACAACATAAAAAGTCAATATCATAAAATCACCCTTAATTATGACAACAAACAAAGATGCAGGGTTGTGGCTGCATTTACAAACACCATACTTTGATCAAAACCAAATAGGCGGACCTCTTCACATCGTGAATTAATACAGATAAGCGTGTGCGCAGCTGAACACAGGAGACACAGCGTGCGTTGTACGTGCGACTTTCGCATCATTATCTACGGCGCGCAAGTGAGAGGGATTATGTTTATTTGCGGATGAAGAAAAACCTCATAATTCCCGCCTATTTAGTGCTGGTCAAAGTATAAGGCCCTGCACTCTGGATTTGTGTATACACAAAAGCTACTTACATCTGACGTGAAGTTGCCTTGCACTAGACCCTTGATGAACAGTGTGCGTTTGAAGAGCGTTGCAAACTCTTAACACTACACAAAAGCTACTTACATCTGAAGTGAAGTTGCCTTGCACTAGACCCTCGATGAACAGTGTGCGCTTAAAGACTGTTGCAAACTCTAACACCTCTTCCCTCGTTATGCCAGGAACGACAGACCTCTTCTCCACCGGTATCCACTTGTACTGCTGCAGGATTCCTAACCTCACATCGCTGCAAAATGATCAGATACCACAAAGATATGGAGAGCGAACAGGATTTTTTCATTCTATCAATCTTTCACAGAATTCAAAAGGGTATGACTATTCATTGAATCTGGTAGAGCCCATACATATAATCATAAATAATATAATAAAAGTAGGTGATTTTGTCCTTGATTTTGTAATTTCAACCCATTCTTGGCCCTTTATATTATAAAAAGAAGCTCACAAGTTTCAGCGTTTGCTTTCAAAAAACACCCTGTCTGTCAAAGATCAATTGCACCCTTTTAAATCACAAAAAACTTTTGCCATGCAAATTTAATTTTGATAAAAGTCAATTAAAATACATCTAAACATTTGGAAAAAAAAAATAGAATTTTGAAGTTCTCAGCTACGAGGTTCTTTGTGTCTTACTAGAACATACAAGTTTGTTCAGTGTATAGACCTGAAGGGGAAGTCATCTTTTGGTCTTTGCGCTGTGAGCTCGATTCAGGTGCTGAAAGTCTTAGGATCGAATCCAGACTGGGTTACAACTTTATTAAGCATGGGTATGCCTAGGGACAATTACAGTAAAGCTAGTAAGGTCAGTTATGTTCAGTTCGTTACAATTTGGTGGCAGCTGGTGGTTCCTAGGCTAGGGTTTCTTAACGCCAAGGCGGATGGACCTCTTATTGAATTGAATGCCGAGTATAAGATGAAGTGATTCAGACACGAGGACGTGTCTAGTGTGAGGGAGGGAGTTATGACACAAACGTATAAGCTCGTTCAGTGTATAGACCTGACAGGGAAGTCCTCTTTTGGTCATGCACGGTGAGCTCGCTTTGGGTGCGGAAGGTCGTTAACATTAGGCATACCAGTCAATCCTTAGAGACAAATGTCAAACCTTTTCCCAACGGCACCACCGACAACAACGACAACATAGACATTCACTACTATGCATAATCCCCCTTCTATTTTTCCAGCCAGGGTGGATAATGAGCTTATTAAAATGACTTATAAAATACCAACAAGTTTGAAGAGGTAATACAAGTCCCCATCACTGCCTTAAAACCGCCATCAAAATCAGACTTCACCTTTTGGTCAAAGTGCACCTTTTTGTATAAATAATTGAAACCCATCCATCCCATACATACATTTCAGCTATGCTAGTGGCCCACAAGGGTATCAAGCAAAATCTTGCAACAATTTTCAGTGTTTCAATGAATGCAAAGAAGCAAAACAAATTACCCACAAAGCAGTATAAAATTGAAATAACTGGCTTAATATTTTCTTACTTGTTGAGTTTGTTTGGTTTGATGATGTGGTTGTAGTACGATCTACCGATGGATTCCTTGACGGCTTGGAACATGTCTTCGCTCACACTGAAATTGACTAGGTAGTCTACGATGGTCTCAAATAGCAACTAGAAAAAAAGAAAAAGATCGTCTTAAAAATTTGGAACGGAAAAAGAAACACTTGAAAAAGATTCATCAGGATTATTCAAGGTTCAATAATATCAGAAAAGTTTTCATAACAAATCCAATTAAATTTGGTAATCACGAAACATTTTGATATAAGGCTAAAAAAAGAAACAAGTTTGTTTCTGGTAACCCGCGCACGTTTCTGTTAAGTTACATATTTCCTGCATTAATTTTTTTTTTCATATTTCGTATCCAAAAATAATTTTTAATTTTGATAAATAAAACAATTCTGTAAAAAAGCTTACTGGCGACTTGCGTAAAAAAATTAATTACAATTAATCGTTCTTTTGTGAGAGCCAGCGAAATATTTAGCGCTTCTATATAAGATACTGGCTCGAAACTATGGTCCACAACCATATTACCCGATGCATAATTTACAGTCATACTGTACAACGGTCGAACAAGTTCGAATAGGCTATGCTCTCGAGATAAAATTTGGGTCAAATCAATATGAATGGATGCGTGTTGATGTTCGTGGCTTTACAGTCTGAATATCAGCTGATCAAGTTAGCATTTTTTGTATTAAAAAAAAGAAGAAAAAAAGAAAAAGCACATATCGCATTGCATTTTTGAAAAGTAAAAAATAAAAAAGCACATACCGCATTGTACTTTTCAAGCATGTTACCAGAAACAATTTTTTTTTTTTGGCCTAACATCTAGAAACACTGCACCATATTTTGTGACTACCAAACTTAATTGAGAACTTTTCTGATATTGTTGGAAAAAGAAACATTTTAATTTTAAAACAAACATATTCTTAGGGACTCTTTACAATTTTATTGCTTAAATTCTGTCTTACAATTTCATGACAAAGCTAAATAAACCTTGTACTGTAAACACTGTCCTATGCATATTATACATCAAACTGGTATTTTTGAAACAGTTTTTTAAACTATTTCTATTTTTACACAACTTCTAATGGTCTAAAGATGCAGTTTTGAAAAACAACCGTAAAATTCAAATAAAATGGTCAAATTATCGTCAGAACGCTGTCCGTACCATTCATACAACGTGTTGTGACCATAGCACAGAGATGACACCGAGTTCAAAACAAGGCCCCAATTAGCATAACATGTAAAGTGAAATGTGGACAAAAAAAGGACACACGTTGAAGAATGCTGCACACCTTGTACCCGATTAAGCTTAACACACATAAAAGGACGATGTCAGGAATTATTGATATTTGAGCAGGATTATTCCTTGTGTGTCCTCATTAATTGGAGCCACTGATCACATGATCAGCGAAGAAACGTTAACCAGCGACTATTGAGAAATAGTAATCAAATGAGCTATGAAGTATATGGGGATCAAGTGTCAGGGGCCTGACCATAGCATTATTATATAGTGTAATTAATTATGTTGGGCCGAAAAAAGAAAATGTCCAAACTTACCGGAAGCTTGTCGTTGAAGCCTTGCATCTTCATGACAAGACCAGACTCCTCTGTCTTAAGCGTGTACTCCAGCTGAGCTGTGTCCGCCTCGTAGCCTATTTCAGTTAGATTATGCTCTAGAATCGTGGCTAAGAAGTCAAAGAGCACCAGGTTTTTGGCAGACTTATTCACTAGTGGTGTGATCAACTGGAAAATGATGTAGCCTGAAAAGCAAAATAATAAGAAATAATAATTAGCTTTAATGGTTAATGCTTTTATTTTTCAGGGTGCAAATCATATGTAAAGAACACTGGTTATACATTTATATTGAAAGGTGGAATGACAAAAAGGTGTGACACTTAAGGACGCTGGTCCCAAATATATTTATTGGTGAAAATTTATGACATGCAAAAGTTTACAATAAATTTTATGTTATCAACACAAATGCAAACGTACCAAGTATGTACAGATGAGAGTTTTCAGAATAAGATGTTCTGATAAGTTGATATCAAAACGTAACATCACCAGGGCCCTGTCTCGCTCGCGTTTTAGCTGCAGCCTTTTTTTTTTACCATATTTGGTAGTCATTAAAAGCTGATATATACGCGCAGTCTTTTGTTATAAACAGCTGATCAAGGTTACATACGCGGAGTCTTTTGTTATAAACAGCTGATCAAGGCAGCATACGCGAAGTCTTTTGTTATAAACAGCTGATCAAGGCGACAGTTACTACATATGCCATAGCAACCATGCGTAGAACCTTGCGCAGAGGAATCTCTGTGCCACGTTGAACCGATAACACAATAACCAGAATGTTAAGTTCGCGTTCTCCTTAACTGGTTGCGTACAAATTCGAACTTGTAACTTACAGTTTGATTGCCCTGGTGTGCTTGAAATCTTTAAGCTTACTCAGCCGATTTCAAATGGAAATTTCACTCTTTGTGTCGGTGAGCTTATAGTACCATCAGCCAAAAGTTGTTCAGAATTAGTGTATCTAATGATTTATGGGTCTGGTTCTATTTATTTTTCACTTTTATTGCACTGAAATTCAAGATAATTTTCGGAGAATTGTGTTTTCAAAATCGTGCATACTAATGAGCTTGTACGTGATACATAATTAACCTTGTGACCTCGAATTGCTAATTTGCGCTGAAGCTTCATTTTTTCCGTTGGCAAGGTATAGGAAATTCCTATCCCGAACTTTAGAATCCCTGACATCACTTGCAACGACACAAAGCAAGTTGAGAAAATTGAACTTTCATTGCATTTTGAGTGTGAACTTAACCATGGTGCCATTTGTAATGACAATTATCAGAATTGCATTTGTGTAGAGTATGAATTGAGGTTTATGTAGTTCAACGTGATTGATGAATATAGAAAAGTTTTTTAAGTCAAAATTCCTGAGAGTTGACTTTTTAAAATAGTATTCTAAATTTTTTAAAAATGCCCAGGTCAAACATCTAAAGAGCTCAACAAACAGGTGTCCACCAATGTTCCTGCTAACTTATTTGAGCATACGCCAATTCAAGCCATTCTGACAAAGTTTAAGAGGTCTTTACGCCAAAATCATAAGCTGAGGTTGAAAATTGGCCAAATAAAAATCAGGAAAAAGAGTCTTTTTTTAAATATTTTCAGAAACTTGTTGCTTCAATTTTCCCGGCTCCTGCACCAATGGCAAAACCTTAGCAGGAACACTGGTGTCAACACTAATAAAAAGTTGATTTCCTCATACAGTATCAAAAGCATTCAGCCGTTGATTTCAGACATTAACAGGGAGGAGATGGATGTATACTCTATAAATCTTGAAGTATGCAACAAGCAGCTGATTAACGCACAAAAACCAATATGACCATACAAAAAGTAAATAAGGCCATATTTCATGAATGATTACAACGAACCAAATCTTGCTGAATATTCATATGAACTTGTATAAAATGTTTGTCCATGTGTTAGTAACAAAATCAGCCCAAAATCATGAACAATTCAAGTAAAAATATTAATTACACAGTGATTTGGTCTTAATCAATCCTAATCAATCATTACTAGTCTCTTGATACAAAACCACTGGTTAACAATGTTGTAGAATACAAAACATTTGCCATGAATCGCATAACAGAGTCTGATTACTTTTTGTATCTTTCAAGGTTTTTAGAGTATAGGATGACGTAAAAGCTGAAATTGATCGTAATTTATGATGACCGTGCAATGATTTCGAGTTTGCCGGTGATAAAGCATTATAGTGTGATGACCCGAGTAAAATAGGCCCCTGATCTTCTCATGGATATGTTGCTTTTGACTTGACACACTTACCTCTAGGGGCAGCAAACTTGTTATCCCTCTTGTACCATAGCTTACTGTGAACTGTGTCTAGTATGCACACTGGGTAGTCGGTGTCCTCTATGTCTGGGCATTTCAGCTTAAATTCTTTGGCTGCGGAAGAGATAAATAGCATTTAATTATTTGGCTTTGGAAGAGATTAATAGCATTTAATTATTTGGCTGTTGAAGGGATTAATTTCAACTTTTAAAAATTCTTGGGCTGTGAAAGAGATTAATAGCATTTCAACTTTTTTTTGCTGCAGAAGAGATTAATATTAGCATTTAAACTTGAATTCTTTGGATGCAGATGAGATTAATAACATTTGAACTTAAATTATTTTACTGCAAACAAATATTCTAGGACAAATGTTAACAAAAATACAGAGTGGGGGTTGCGTTTACAAGTAATGTAGCCCTGCATTCTGTATTTTTGTTCAGTGTCCTCTAAACTTACCAATAAACTTGTTTGGCGCAGGAAGATGAAGATCTGAATTGAGTTCCAAATCTGAAAAACAAAGTCACAATGATTAAACATTCGTTTCCAAGTCAGTGCTCTTTTTAACCATTTCATTTCTAGCTTTAACCGACAACCATTTTGAATATCTTACTAAATGCTTTCAATAAACAATGTGAAAAAGGTAAGTTTTTTTTCTCAAAGAAAAATTCAACTGCGATGCAAGCCTTAAAAAAGTTTCATATGACAGACCATTTTTGTGAAATACAGAGTTTCACTAGGTGTGACAGGCCTATCTGTTGTGGTTCTGCAACTGAAAGTTAAACAAATAATAACTAGTTACTGCATTTGAATGCACTGCCACATAACCCTTACCCTCTACGCCATATTCTCCGTTTAAATCTGCAAGTTCAAACGGCAGGGTTTCACCTGGATTTGAACCCGGGACCTCTCGCACCCCAATCCCATTATCACTATGTCAAGCCTCTGAGCAGGCATGGCAGCGATTTCGTGATCATAACTAACACCAATCTATGGCGTATTTGGACTTAAGCAATTTTCTTAACATTGCAGACTGTGATATTTGTTGTTTGGTCGAGTTAGGGTTAAAGGAGCTTGGTCCAATTTTTCAAAATTTAGTTTCAATGTCATATGAAAGATGTCAACTCAAGAGGTCGTTTACGTTTCAAATTTCACATGAATCGGTAAACCATTTTGATTGCATGTGCTATTTTGTATTAGAGAGCTGCCTATATGTTACTGTGTAAAATTATTTATGGTTACCATAATTAGACACATTAGACAAATATATATCTCCAACACGGAACATAACTCAGCCGTGAAATTTCACAAGGGTCATGAGAAAAATATGAGCAACATTTTGGTACCAAAATTTAAAAAAGTTTTTAAAAAGTGGAGACAATCGGACCAGGATCCATTAAGCAGCTCTGCTCGCTCAAGTAGTAAATGAATCATTGATTTTTAGCCGAGGATCAAATCCAAGATACAACTGTTTGAAATATGACATTTATACATAATTACTTACTGTAAACGTCAATATTTTCGCGCTCAGTAATTTTCGCGCAAGTCTAATTTTGAGCTATTTTGAATCATTTTGTGCGCTTTTATTTTCGCGCTTGTGATTTTTTAAACGTGCGGTGATAAATAAATACCACTGTTCGCGCTACATTTATTTTCGCCTACGTGCGAAAAGCGCGAAAATTAATGTAGCGCAAAATTAACCACTCATACAGTAACTGATTAGAAGTTGAATTTAAGACAAGCCTCTTTATTTTACTTAAGGCAAAATAAAAATTTATTGGACGATGTAAACAAAAATATCTGATAGAGGTTACAATTACAAATAATAGGGCCCTGCATTCAACTTGAGTTACTGCTTTTTTCACTCGCTCTCACAAACGACCTCCTATTTTTACCAATTGTCACCCAATGTCCCACCTTGGTACATCTCCCACACTGTACTGTGTCTGATACCACCGTTCCATGCACATCATCTTGATTTTAAGGAGTAGCATGCATGGAAATCTTTATACACAATTAAAATCTCCACCAATAATAATTGCTGCGCTACTTACTGACTATTCTTTCCATCCACTGCCTAGGTACATCTTCCACACTGTACTGTGTCTGATACCACGGTTCCATGCAGGTCGTTTTGCCCTCGTACCGCTTTGATAGTAACATGAAGTTAGCTGTCTCGGCTTTGAGTTGGTTGGTACAGTCCGCTATCAGCTGTTTCAAAGGGAAATCAAATTATAGGATATAACTAAGGATGCATACAAATATTCCTTATATAAAGCCGTGTCAATTGAGTATCACTGGCCATTTTGTCTAACCAGGTTCTAACTGTTAAATAAGCTTTCAGAGCCCCTCTATTGTTCACAGATGCCCAGTGTAAACATGGCCACTTGAAATGTCACATAAAAAACCTCTTAAATATCACATAAAATTCTCGAATTCTAAGCAATTCAGGTAAAAATCAGTTAGAGACTAGACTAATGATAAATCGACTTTTGTGAACACTAAAATGTACTATTTTTATCATAAAATGAAACCATAAGTTTGAAATTGGCCGTGAAAATAACCATATTTTAAGCTTATCCATCACATGTACAGAGTCACTGGCTGTCAGCATTATCCTGTGTGAATTTGGCTGGGCGGAGAATTTGTATGATTTTACACATACCTTTACACAGTTACACGAACGAATAAAACGCCGTGTAAACGGTTTTGTTATTAACCGTGAATTCCCAACATTAGTTTGTAATGACATGGAGGGGTGTTGAGGCCGTAAAATAGTATCCTTTGGATGGAACAGCATGTTTTCTGACACTAACTAAATAATCAGCTCCCCAACACACCCTTGGGAAGCTTAAATAAACACTGCCATCTGAACCTGGACGGTTTATATTACCTTTTCATCGTATTCAAATTCCAGCAGACGCCCACTGAGGTAGTGTTCTAGTGGAAATAACTGCATGTTTTCTTCTACATGATAAGCTCCCCGATATTGCACCTGGGTAACTAAAACAAAACAGCCCTTCCTCCCGATCTCACCAATCTTACCTTTTCATCGTACTCAAATTCCAGCAGATGCCCATTGAGGTAGTGTTCTGGGGGAAATAACTGCATGTTTTCTGCTACTGTGACTACATGATCTTGTGGTGGTAACTGCAAAGATAAAAGACAAAATGCTTTAATACAAAATGATCTTTCAAGGTTCATAAAAGTATTTTACTATTTTATTTTTGTGTCTTCCGACAAAAAAGGGGCAGATACATTCTTCTTCTTTGGTAAGATCGTGCCAATAGGCAAAACTGTGCTCTTTATAAGAATTCAGGAATCAATCACTATCCATCTCTTGAAAAGCACTATTTAAGGTCATGTGATGTGGGTTTATAAATAGGTCATGTGATGTTGTTTTTGTCAAATGATTATTGAAGGTTGTTATTTGACTTTTGCAGTGAACAACGTAACTCTTTCTTGGAATTTTAAAATCAATGTCGTCTATCGTCTTGATTTCTTCAAATATCCTCAGTTGAGGTCCCGAGTTTTTTACCTCTTCTTGGAATCTGAAATCAATGTCGTCTATCGTCTTGATTTCTTCAAATATCCTCTGTTGAGGACGGAGTTTCTTACCTCTTCTTGGAATCTGAAATCAATGTCGTCTATCGTCTTGATTTCTTCAAATATCCTCTGTTGAGG
>JXSR01S045513.1:0-14280 GCA_000969725.1 Ophiothrix spiculata
AGCCTTACAATATTGTAGCAGCTTACAAACCTGAGTGTATTATAAATAATTAAAGATGTTAGTGATAAGAGGTTCAGTTATCCTTTGAGATCTTTTTTTCCCCGCCAGTTGGTATGCTACATTATGTACATTATTCAGGAAATTATGCACATTCTTATGCACCAGTGGTGTACACCATTTGCCAACAAATGAACTGGGAAACACATGGTGCACACCTGATTTCACATAAGTACAAATTATTTACTCTCACCTGTGTTGTGAGCTAATGTTTCTAAAGTTATCTTACTTTAATATCTCAATACAATAAGGAAGCATATTGTGATTAATTTGACTTGTGTTTGAGTGTGTTCAGTAAAGCACATAATGATGTGATAAAATAGAATTTAGCTTTGTTCACTCCATTAAAATGCCTCATCCTTATATAATCTTCAGCATATCAGCATATGCATACTGTCCTTAAAATGTATTAGGGTTTAACTTTTCTCAGATGAAGCAGACTTTTGAATATTAAAATGTGACTGTTTATCTTAAACCAGCCATAAATGCAGCCTCGGGGTCCTTGGAATTGGTGCCAAAATTCATGAAATTAGCATTTCTATAGCCAAAATCAAAATGTTGTTAAAATAGCATGAATATCTAATTTTCATGTGATTTTTGCTCAATATGGTAGGAAATCACTAGTTCCTAAATGTTAAGTTTCGGGAAGCAGGTGGCGCAGCGGTACTTCCCTCGCCTTGCACCAATGAGCCCACAGGACTGTCACGAGGTTCGAACCCCTGTCCAGACGCTGTTTCATGTGCAATTTATTGTCAGACCACACTTGCTTTCGCAGGTTTTCATCCGGGCGCTGCAGTTTTCCTCCTGCAATAAACAACTGGCAAATAAATCTGACCATCTGACAGAGGACCCTCATGGAAAGCAGTGCCAGACACTGATGAGGCTATATCCTCTATAAATATGTCATATTTATTTATTTATAAGTTTGAAATTATTTTGCTCTATAAACATGAAATAAATGTACATTTTAAAAATCTTGGAAGTTACATCCTCCCTCTCCTAACAAACACCCTTCTCACCACCTGAAGGCAGAACAGTCCCTTTTTAACTAAAATAAGAATAAACTTAGAGGTACATAGAGTCATTTAGTGCTACAGCCAAAGTATTTTTAGAGAAAAAATTAACGAGGAGGGCGTTGTATCATTTAATATTAATATTTCATTGACTACTTGATATTTAGAATAAATTTTAGCAATATCTTATTTCTTCATCATGAAATTCAATAATTATACTTTAAAGATATGTGTTTTACTGTGACATTTCAAACAACGTCATCAACATTTAAAATTATACAAAACAGATCAAATTAATTTCTTGTGATTAATCTTTGTTCTTATGACTATTTTAATACCAATGCATGGCAAAGCTTTAAGGAAGTCTTATTTCTTGTTATTTATTTTTATCCAAAATACAAAACATGTTGTTGAGCTGAAGATATTTTTGCTCTGAGAAGTGGGAGAAGATATAGTAGACTCATCTCTACGCCTCTTTGTTTGTCATGTAATCATGGTGACAGATGGTCATGGGGGACCAAGGGAAAAACAACATGTCTTCATGGTCAGAAGATGAAATGATAAATGTGATTGTTGAAGCTATTAGCCGTTAAGGGAGGTCGGAGCCACACAATCACTAAACATTATTTAAAGTAAACTACATAAATTTATACATTTTGAGAAAGGACATTTCACAAGTAATCCATTTATAGCATCAAATTAACAAATTAAAAACTCACTTTTTAGAAACTCACCAAAAACAAGTTATTTTGCCAAACATTTTTGAACAAGCCTAGAAAAAGTATTATTTGGCAAAAATCTTCCAAAATAGGTATAAATCATCTAAATCGATAGTTCTAGGGAATGTTTTCACAAATTTTTGATCAACCTTTTTAGTTTTCACAAAAACATTACCAAAAATGCCCAAAAATAATGATTTTATGAAAAAAATGATTTTTTTATGGCCTATTTGGACCAAAAGTTTCAAAACTAGGGGATTAAACAAAAAAATGAGTCTTAATAATAATATTTGTCCTGAAGAAGTCATAGCTACTCCTGATGAAAGCTTGACAGTTCAAAACTTGTCCGACGGCGAACCAGTTAAAATCTACCAATTGTTGTGAATTCCCATAGTAAAAGCCTTTCTCAAAACAAAAACAAAAATCTACTGGATTATGTTAATTATTTGATCACCCTGTATACCAAATATGCAGCAAAATGGTCATAGTAATCAGAAACTTGAGTGTTACTTGTGTCGAAAGCAACGTCTTATTGTAAATCCAGTTGACCAGATTTATCATAATAATTTGCCATTGTCTTACTTCTAACTATTGCTCAGACATATAAAGAAATCACCAAATGTTCAAGATTCAAGATTCATATTTTATTTCTGATAGTGGCTCACGGCAAAATTACAAGAAATATTACATCATATAAAAAAAAGAACATCAAGATTGCACACTTAACATTATCATATTACATAATGCTATACTTAAAAATTATTAAAACATTGAAGAAACTATAGAACTTACACTTTAAATAATATGAAATTAAAACATAACTCGTACATGTATAAACAAAGCTAAAAATAAATTTCATGTGGGGCAAACAGTTAAAAAATTCAATCCACAGGAATGATGAAACATTTCATGATAAAAGTGACAAGGTGATTTGTAAGCCTGGTAGAGCACAAAAACCTCCACCTAAAACCAGTCAACCCTCCACCTGTGGAGGGTGAGTAAAGGAGGAGGGAATTGCAAGATGGGAGAAATAATTGCACATTTAGCAAGGAAACAAAATACGGATTTGGACTTTGGTTGAATCTGTTGGTTTGGTCCCGAGTTGGGTTAATTGTGTAGAATTGCGTAAATTTCTACCATGAACAGCGTATCTGGACGGGGGCATCAAATGACGAGTTCTTTCATTGTCACTTAGGCCCTTAGCAAATTTGAGGCACTGGGCTTCCCTTCTATCACTAGGCTTGATTATATCACACATTTCAAGGGCTTTGGTATACGACACGAATTGGTGCCCAAGTATAGTTCGACATGCTCTTCTCTCTCAATATCACTAGCTTGCTTAAACGTGAGTCCAGAGTGCCAAACCACGTCAGCATATTCAACCACTGGTCTGACATAGCTTTTGTATACAATAGCAAGTTCATTCTGATCAAAGCCAAATTTCTTTAAAGATATGAGCATAAAGAGCCTTTTGTTTTATTTTTTGATCATAGCATCAACCTGGGCCTGCCATTTCATTTCAGATCATTTTGAATCCACAGGCCCATGCAGGATCTTGGCTTTGTCAACATACTCCAGCTTGTCATGACCAATGTTCAACTCTGCATGATGTTGTGAGGTTTTGCTGAAATTGATCTCAAGGGCTTGACATTTTTAAGCATTCGGATTAAGACCATTATTTGTAGCCCAGACAGAAAAATTTGCAGATCTTCTTGCAAATGGCTTTGTAAGTTATCATGACTATTTTCTGCAAAGGTAAGATCGTCAACATATTTCCAGTATTCAGATTCCGCATTGGAGGCAGCATAGTTGATCAGAACTTGAAATCCGATAGGACCAAGTTTGGTGCCTTGTGGAACACCTGCAGAAAGTTGAGTGTCATCTGAAAGTGTGTTATTGAGTCTTACACATTGCAGACAGTGATGAAGAAAGTCACATATCCATGGGACTATGTTTCCACGCACACCCATCTGAATAAATTTGTTGATAAGGATGGTGTGGTCGACAAGGTCAAACGCTTTTGAAAAGTCAGTCAAAACAACAGTCCCTGTATTGTGTCTCTCCTCAGCCCCTTTGTGGAGATAATGAATCAGGTTGACAAGATAGTACCTTGTCGACACCCCAGGCACATTACCAAATTGTCTAACATTGATCTTATCGTCAATATCATCAATAACCTATTCCGAAACAAAGCCCTCAGCAATCTTGGCAAAAATGGATGTCAATGTAATTGACACAACTTATGTATATGGTCAAATCCAATAAATTGTGCACAAAAGGCCATTGGACATCAACATTTCAGAAGCATCAGATTTTATTAATTTGTTGGGGTTTAATAACCCTTACTCTCTCACGCTTAAATACAGTCTAAGTCCAAATACGTCATGAAAAAATTTCGGGTTCCCCCCCCCGGTTCCCCCTGGGATTCGAACCCCCGACCCCCGCTATCCCGTTCCAATGTCCAGCTATGCCAAGCCACCGAGCGCGGCCTGCCCGGGCAGCAATTTCCTGATCATCTACGTATTGGGACTTAGGCGAATTCTTGATTTCTTACTGTAGTACTTTGTAGTACGTAGGAGGGTAAGGGTTAAGTGATGCATATGTACTACACGCTGATGGTGTTAAATAACCCTTACTCTCGCACGCTTAAATACAGTCCAAGTCCAAATACGTCATGAAAAAATTTCGGGTTCCCCCCGGTTCCCCCTGGGATTCGAACCCCCGACCCCCGCTATCCCGTTCCAATGTCCAGCTATGCCAAGCCACCGAGCGCGGCCTGCCCGGGCAGCAATTTCCTGATCATCTTTATCCGCCGTCTGTGACGTATTGGGACTTAGGCGAATTCTTGATTTCTTACTGTAGTACTTTGTAGTACGTAGGAGGGTAAGGGTTAAAGTAAACATATCAAACTTTCAGTAAAAAGATTTGCCATCATTAATAATCTCTCCAAATAATTACAGAAAATGATGCTGAAGTTGATACTGGAATTCACTTTGTTACCTACGAATACCAATACTATGCTTTTAAAAATGTAATGGTTTAAAATTAAAATGCCCAAATCCCTACAAATTGATGGTTTTACGGATGGTGTAGGTCACCTGCTGTTAGAAAAGGGCAAAGCCCTTCTCCAATATGTTTGTTGTCACTTCTAAAACTCAAGCAGTTGGCTTTGCGAAATTATAGCATTCCTTGATTGAAAATTGTACTTTTAGCAGTTTCTGTATTTTTGTTAGTCAATTGCCTGCACATGTATTCATTGTATTTATTATGAAAAGTTGGATATCTATTTTCTAGAAAAGCAAGAATTTTAGCATACACATTAAGATTTTCAGTTTTGGGAGGACACATACACATCAGTATTTGTAGGTAACACAATTGATTTAGGAATAAATATTTCTAGATAAGCAGTGAGAATTTAGAAATATACGTATATGAACCATTTGATATTATTTTTTGAATTGATTTCCAACCACCTGTTCTGATTGATGATAGTTTTGGACTAACCTCTCTTTAATAATCATACTTTCAATGGATTTTGAATAATAATTCTGACTATAAATGTCCAATCACAATGTCAAATTAATACATAACTTATATGTTGAATGTTGTATTCTTAAGTAACATAGCAGTATTCGTAGGTAACAATCACACTATTGAAAGGCTTCTGCAAAGAAATCTTTATTTTCTTAACCACGTCAAATATATCATCATTTAAAGCGTCTTTATTGATAGATACGGTACAATTTAATTCTTCGAAGGTTGTTTTGAAAATGTTGGATGATGAATGAAAACCGTACATGTAGTTGCTAAATGTGCTAATTTTGCACAATTTAATAGAAAATCATCTAAAACAGTTTTTGTAAGTTTTTTTTATATATGCGTGGCAATCGAATACTATTTCAAATATTTATTTGATTGAAACTGCAGCGCTGTTTATACCAGGGTCTTACAGAGTGTTGTATAGAACATGAAACAATAACCAGAAATGTACATGTGTTTTTTGGTGTTAACTTACGAATACACTAAAATTTGGGTCTACTTATAGCTAAAAATTTGAGACTATTATTCAAAACCCCGAATGTTTCTTGATGGTTAAAGTAAAACACATTCAGTGATAGATGGATCAAAGTACTTAGCCCATTCTAAAAGTTTATTTTAAATTGAGGTAGAAGATAAGGACGGGATCGAGTGAACCCAACATGCTTATTTACATACTAATTTGAGAATTGTCACTTATGTTCTTGCTTCACAATATTGTTATTTTGCCAAAACGTATTCGTAGGTAACATTTGGTACATGAAAATTACCTACGAATATAATGGGATTTGTGAGGATTTTTCAAAAATGACACAAAACAAGCTTATGAGCCGTTCATGATAGTTACTGTTTTTCCACTTGTCTACATCAAAATTCTTTACTAATATATTAAATTGTTGAAAATTCACTGCTTTATTAAAGTATTTGTAGGTAACCTTTATTTTTGACCACACCATATTTGTTAGCACATCGCATTTGTTAGTACTTTATGAAGTACCAGACCGCTACAAAAGCAATAAATTTGAGGATGGTGTTCACCTGGCTTTGCATACAGCAAATACTACACTATATGTGACATATGCGACATATCGAAAGGTACCTTAAGGTCGGCAAAATTAAAACTGATTTTTTGTTCTCATCTGAAAGATTATATTTTAAGCTTTAAAATGACACCTTGCTTTTGGTTATTAGATGTTCGATTACAAAGTTACATCCAAATTGGTAAAATGTATCGGGCGGATTCCGAAAACTAAAGTTCTGAGAAAATCAAGTTTAAAGTTTCTGTACTGGTTAAACGTGAATGGAGAAAGGATTTTTATCTCGGTTTGTCTTAACAGTTGTCTTATGTTTTGGATGTTGGAACCTGATTAATATGATAGAATACACTTCAAAGATAACGTTTCTGATGAAATTAGAAATTCGACCTTGGACGTGATTTTTGACTATGCTCAGCTTCAATGGCCTGTATCTCGTAATTTACTATGCCGGTATTAAGGTACCTTTCGATATGACAGGTCACATATATCCTCTTTAATCCCTTTGATTTTTAAGTTTTAAGCATTTTGGATTCTTAGGTAACAATTAAATTTACCACTGGAAAAAATTATCCTAAAAAGCAGTGCATTACACAGGATCAATAAAACTAAGAAAATATTTTCCTGACACATATGGTAACTTGGCAAGCAGTTTTTAATTCACAATTAATGCTGTTTTAAAATATTTTTACCTACTTTCTGCAAAAATAAATATTTTTCACATTAAAAAATGCCTAAAATGGCATGTAAATTGCTTCTAGAATGTTATGTTCTCTAAGAATGTTGATGAATTATATATGGCGTGAAAGGTTTATTTAAGGCAGATAAAATAAACACAATAACAAAGTTACCAATATTTACACTTTTCGTTTATAAAGCTGAACATGAAATACACAATACTCACAATGTTTTTTGATTCGACCATATAATTTAACCACCCTGTATATTTCATCATATGGACATTTAGTGAACAGTTCTATTTTCTATGAGAGCCCTATGTTTTATATACATAAATTCATACTTGTTTTGTTTTATGTTGGTAGCTGTTTAGAATAAAAGAGGTGTATGAAGAGAGTAAAATCAACCAGTGTTTCCATAACCTGACCACTTGTTTTTACCACTTCTTCTGACCACTTGTTCTGACTACTTGTTATATACGTCCAAATATACGCCAAATATAGTTTGACGTATAACATTTCAATTTATATTGTGTGTACGTTTGTAACATTAAAACATATACAATGGATTGAGAGTTCAGCTTTAAGACATCTAATAAAATTTAAGCTTTTATTTACTAATTTACATTTGAAGATTAAACATGTGGTTTCAAAAATATGTATACAAGCAAGTTAAAATCTTTTTTTGTCTTTATAATATTCAACACCGTTTAATTTATTTCTGACAATAAATAAAGCAACAAAAGTTAAGTACATAAATGTGACGACTTTAAAATGTCATTGGACGACTCACGTGCCAATATCATTCATACAACAATGTTATATAGAAATATCGTACGTCAAATCATACGCCAGCGTATATATTTTGACTTTATCATTGTACATCCCTGGATTATGTGGTTAGGACTGTCAAAAAGGTATTTCTATACACAATGTATTTTGAAATTTTATACGTCAAACTATAAGCCGCCGTATAACAAGTGGTAAGAATAGGTGGTGAACTCTCAACCCATTGTATGTTTTAATGTTTCTAACGTAACACAATGTAAATTGAAATTTTATACGCCAAACTATATTTGACGTATATTTGGGCGTAAATAACAAGTAGTCAGAACAAGTGGTCAAAACAAGTGGTCAGGTTACAGAATCACCGAAAATCAACAGGCTCATTCCAGTGAAAATGATTTTTTTTATTTGACCACATAAGCAGGTTTTCCAGTCATACGTTTAGGTCTATAAAAAAAATATGTTTGTTTGCCCTCCGCCACCGACCCTAAAAAGCCAACAATTTGGGTCGCAATTTTAGTGGGGGTTTTGGGGGTTTTTTTCAAACAAGTAAAATATGAAAACTCAATATTTTCAATGGAAAACATAATATTTGGCAATATAAATTCACATTTAGTAGTATAAAATGTATATTTCCTCTAAATAATGACCCACAATATTTGATTAAGCCCTCCATTGCTTGGCATTTGCTATAAAATCCATGGAATGACATCATTCTTTAAAATAAATGTTAAGTGAAGAGTAAAAAAAAAAAAATCAACCAAACAATTTTTTTTTTGGCCTTATTACTTGGTAAAATAAAAAGTATTTTCTAATCAGAAAGTGTAAAGTTTTTCTATCCGTGCATGAATGAGCACTGTTTTAATTTCAAAATGTCACAAACGTTATCAAAAAGTTACACCAACATGTCACAAACATTACCAAACGTTACCAAACAAAACATTGCATTAAAAGAAATCCTGACGATAGAATTTTCTACCACTTTTATGAAATATTTGTAAATATGTTACCTATCATCTGTGAAAAGCAGAATAAAACTTGCTAACATGTCCGAAAATTTTACTTTGAAGACATCTTGAGTAAAAAAAACAATTATGTGGCATGTCACATATATTACCGAACGTTACATGAACCTTATCAGTATTTTGGCAATTAATTTAATCTTTAAACACCTACATGTTTTGATCCCACCAGTGAACACCATTATCAACAACAAACTTGTGGATATAATGTTTATCCTAGGTTCTGTGGCCATTTAAAAGTGAAATATTTCATTTTTTTCTGTCACAAACGTTACTTTGCATGGAATTACCCAACACATATTTTTCAGGTTACACTTTGTATAATTTTTACACACCCTGTATAATGTCTGTATTATTTGTATATTTGATATCCTTGTAATATGATCTTTGAAAAATGTATACTATTATGGTCTTAAAATGTACATATTTAATCCTGTGTTGAGAAATGTTCAAATTTGTGACATTTTTCTTATTTAAATTGTGTTCACATTTAGAATTCACTCGGGTTATCTTTTTTATAACATTCCACAAGGATTCCAGCTGACACGGGTTGCTGTTCTCAATTGCGTTTTATCACGACAGCTAACACGAATAATAACACGACTGTGACCGAGAGATTACGCAACCCGTGTTTAATTTTGAAAAGTTGCAGTGGCACTACGTTGCCATTTGATGAAAACTGCATGGGGATTGCTGTTTTGATATAAGTAAAGAAAGATTGTATTCAAGTAGGCCTAAGTTTAGCTTTAAACTGTCAACCAGAATGATTTTATCATTACAAAATGGTTACACATTACTTTTTCGTTATTATATCAACAACTGGCTGAATGATGACTACCATTACTTTACAGGCAGCAACAATATACAATTTGTGACCATGCTGATGCTTCAATTACTATACAGATGCAACAGGAACTGGATGAAACTGCAGACTTCCTCAAAAATCCTACATAGGTCACCCTTACCACGAATGTGAATGTGCACAATATGAAAACGAGTTTTGTACAGTGTCCACTAGTAGAGTATTTTGCGACCCCTCTATATTAATCTGCTAGTGGAGTATTTGAGCACATTGTGCTCGGATACTCCACTAGGCGCATGGTGTGAATTATCTTTCTAAATATATGATGGTGGATTCTTTCAGCGCAGACCGCAGTAAATCCAATAGTGGAGTATCGGCGCACAGTGCGCTAGAATCATCTTTCTACATGTATGACGATGGATCCTTTCAGCACACAGACTGCAGTAAATCCATTAATTATGCTAGATTCATCTTTACACATATATGACGGTGGATTTTTTCAGTGCACGGACCACGGTAAATCCACTAGTGGAGTATCGTTGCACATACATGTAGAAAAGTCTAGTGGATTTACAGCATCTGTGCACTGAAAACAATACTCCATACTGTATACAGCAGGATGATTCTAGCAAAGATCCTCTAGAGAATTTACTGCGACCTGTGCGCTGAAAGAATCCAACGTCATATATATAGGAAGAAGATTCTAGCGCACCGTGCGCTGAAACTCCTTTAGTGGATTTACAGCATCAGTGCGCTGAAAAAATCCACCGTCATATATGTAGGAAGAACATTCTAGCGCACCGTGCGCTGAAACCCCTTTAGTGGATTTACAGCGTCTGTGCGTTTAAAAAATCCACCGTCATATATATAGGAAGAACATTCTAGCGCACCATTTTCTGAAACTCCTTTAGTGGATTTACAGCGCCCGTGCGCTGAAAAAATCCTCCGTCCTATATATAGGAATAAGATTCTAGCGCACTGTGCGCCAAAACTTCAGTAGTGGAGTATCCGAGCCTAATGTGCGCAAATACTCCACTAGAGAATTAATAGTTGGGTCGCAGATACTCCATTAGTGGACGCTGTATTTACATGTGAAAACTTATAGCCAAGTTTACTCAGTTTAGTTGTACATATTCTCACAAGTTATGCTTCGAAGAATCATAACTCCTTGACATAAAACTGCATCTCACAAGAAAATCATCTTGAGTTGGGAGTAAAATGTTTGTTTTTGATGTTATTCTCCTAACCATATCTTAAGTTTGAATAACTAGTAAAATGCTTGGAAATGTTGCTGTAATAATGCGGTAGATATTATATTTCGATGAAAACATTTCTCCTGTAGAAAATTGGGACAAAGTTCCATTATTCATCAAAGGCTTAATTTCCTGATATTTTTTTCTCTAAACAACATAGATGTTCCTACATCCTGTTCCTGGGCAGATTATTTCACTGAAATTGTTTTGATATCATTATACAATGCTATTATAAGCTGCAAGACGTGCTTGTCGTGATCATATAAAATAAATTTTGTAGGGGGTTGGCCTACTATGTAACACATCTCTCATGTTCAGCAATAATTTTACAGCACCGATGTTCATGCATGAATTTGCTGGAGAATATTCATTTTAAAAATTGTTATATGATTAGAAATATGAAAAGAAAAATCAGATGATTGCCATGTTTTCTAAAAGTCCTTGCCAAAAGTAGAAAAGCATTTTTTCATGAGGAGGTTTTCCACATATTTTGTAAAATATAAGAATACACTATACAATTACATGCTCACATCAGCATCGAGCAGGATTATACAAAGCCATCTTAGAAAACTTGAGTATAATACTTATATATAAAAGAAATTTAATATGCATAGTAGTGCCATGCTATTATGCTAGACTCCCCTGAAAGCCTGTATCACCAGCGGCAATCAGCTATTTCCTACTCAACATGATCAAGTAGTATTTGGAGTAGAAGAAATTAATCTAATGCTCTCTGCAATCGGAAAAGCTTACACAGACTATGAAAAATATTAGGAGAGAGTGATTTTAACCCTTGCATACTGTACAACATGGAAATTAATGGAAAAGATTGGGATTTTTTTATAAAGGGGGAAAAATATTATTAAATTAAGCTTATTTCTTTTCTTGGAAAATTATATTTGGAAACTTAGCCAAGTTTTTCTACAACACAAGCTGGTTCCATTTATATAACTAGGTTATATTTTTACTTTTTGTCGGAGACCATATGTTGTGCCATTTGTTTTCACCAAGCATCCATTAATTATTCAATATCTATTCTAATTTACAATACAATGCATATTTGAGGAGGAGAAATATATATATTTTATATGAATATATGAATATATGAAATAGTTATCGTTTTCTCATCATCAAACCTGCATTATTATTAGAAAATACATTGGAAGCTATTAGAAATGTTTAAAGAGCAAATACTTGTTGCTCCATATACATTATTGCCCACGAAAAAGAAAACAAAAATGACCCTTAAAGGTTTTACATCAAAAAAGATCAAATATTGAAGAGACCATCTTGATCTGAATAGACAAAAGTATTCAAGAGACAGGTGTGGGGTTCAAACCTGGAATCCTGGAATAGTTAGTCAGTGCTCTGTAACCACTCAACCACAATGAGGCGTAAGTCAATCTATCTCTGCAATTTTTCTTCAAATATGTCACAAATGACAATTTATATCCTAATAATTTTGAATCTTCCTTGTCAGATAAAAGGTTTCAGAAATCATAGGAAAAGGGATTCTTAAAATTAATGGGTTTGTTTGTTTTCTTGGTAACTTCCATTTGGAAATTTGTTAAAGCCAAGATTTTGAGAAAACAACAAGCTGGTTCACTGTACAAAGTTTAAGATTTAGAAATATCATCAAATATGGACCTGAGCATCTTGATCTGAACTGACAATTCCCCCCCCCCCCACCTCGAGGAATAGTCAAAAGACAGGTGAGGGCTCAAACCTGAAATCCTGGGATAGTGAGTCAGTGCTCTGTAACCACTCAACTACAGATTCGTTAGTCAAAACTATATCAGATTTGTTTCTTTAAAATATGTCGCAAAATGTGAACCAAATTGACGATATATATCCTAATAATTTTGAACTATCCCCATCCACAAAAATGGTTTCAATTTAGAAACATACTGAAATTAAGCAGTTGTTTAATAATTGACAAGTTCTGATTACTACCATTATATTTAATTGTTAAGCTTATTTTCTGGTGGTAAGACATGGCAATTCTACATACAGAAAATTTAATAAAAGTTGAAATTAATGTAAAATACAGAGTTAAGGGAACAGGAAAGATTCAATTTAAAGATACAAATTGTTCATATATGTTACATTTTCAGCTCTTACTGTTTGCATGATCAAGCCAAAAAACAAGTCTGTTCCCCAAAATCCCGATTGTGGAGAAAGAAATATTTCCAGAAAAAAAGCTTACTTCTATCATCGGTCTACTCCATGAAAACAAACAAATTTAAATTCAGATCCCCTTTGACTTCTGCGGGTGACTTCTGAACTAGACTACAATTTTTCCAATATTCTACGTACAAATTGGGAAAAAGTGACACATTGAGCGATCAGCTGCCAAAAGCACGGTGTGCATTGCTTTTTGCAAGAATGGTAAAAAATATGTAAACACATTCCGCAATTTTCAGACATGCTACAGGAAACTTATTTCTTTTTTGGCTTTAGCACAAGTTGTATAGCTTCAGACAAAATCAATTTCCAAACATCCAAATGCTTGGTTCATTAAATACAGAGGGCAGTATAGTCAAAATGTAAGCTGTGCCATGCATGCCAGGGAAATTAAATCAAATCATGATAGCTCCAAATTAAAAATACAAACTCAAGTTCAGCAACAGTCCTTTTTCGCAAGCAAGATGGAAGAATATCAGAATATAAAAATTTTAGGATACATAAGGACTATGGTATCTGGATCAAACACAAACCTTTGGGAATGGTTTTACTTGCATGTACACGTTTAAAATAGCATCAACAGATTATTTTGAAAAAGTTTGCATCAAAACATCATAATTTCATAACGTTCACAAAAATCAATTTTGTTCAAATATAATAATAATGGGCTAAAACTTACCAGTTTAAGTGGGGTGCGCGCCCCCTCTTATTTTGGTGGAGTGCCAAGAATCCGCCGCTTTTTAATGATTTTATTCCTTAAAAATTAATAATTGTGTCAAGAACAGCAGCAAATACATGATTTTTAGGCATATTCGAACAGTTCTACAACCTTCAACACCTTATTTATCAGAGCAACACCTGATATTGAGTGGGCGTCGAGGCGCTGTCAAAATTGCGCCCCCTCTATTGAAAATTCCTGAATCCGCCCCTACTCACCATTGAATTACAAATGATATTGTATAATCATGTTGTGTTCATTTTGAATGCTGATGTTTAACAAACTTATGCTCAAGGTGGGGGGGGGGGACAGCTCAAAGAAAATGTGGTATGCATACCTGTCAGAAAAAAGGGTTGAATTTTGGCCGATTGGCGTCGTCGACGTCTTTAGAAAAAGGTAACGTTCGACACTAAGGTTTGTCTTTTTTATGATATCTTCGACTTTAGGGTCACTTTGTTCGACAGCTATTCTAGAATTC
>JXSR01S045513.1:72734-94972 GCA_000969725.1 Ophiothrix spiculata
GTAACGAGCTCGTAACGAGCTCGTATCGAGCTAGTAACGAGCTCGTAACGAGCTCGTAACGCGCTAGTAACGAGCTTGTAATAATGAGCTCGTTACGAGCTCGTAACGAGCTTAATTTTTTTCGTAAGGGAAATTGAAGCCCATATTTTTCTGATTGTAAATCCAAAATTTCACCTCCAAATTAATTTTAGTTTTACAGATATGGCATAAAACGTAAAATTAATGGGTATACATATTTTCCATTTCTTATGTATTTATAACAGCCTCATCCCCAGAGTTTCATAATCTCTTTTGCCTCTGGAGAGTAAACAAGAGGTAACCTGATGGTTAAATCTTACAAAATGGATTTCAGGGGTCAAGTTCAATTAGTTAAAAGTTTAATATGCTCATGTTGAAATAGGAACCTACATCTTTAACTTGTTTGAATCTATACAAAAGTATCTAAAAGCAGTTTCTATTTTGAGGAAACACCTTATGAACCAACTCAAGCTAGTCCCAAATATTGCATGTCAAATTTTATTTGATTCACGAAAGTGATCATAAACCTTGGTAACTACATCTAATTTTAATCACATGACTCACCTTACCTCTTGGAAATTAGAAATTCTGAAATCCTTAAGATAATAACCAATTAATGCTACCATTGAAATCTTCATTTAAAGATAACTACATTGTATTTTCAGCAAAGGAAAGAAAGTACAGAGTGCATATTTCTAATATTTTGTATACTATTCACACATTTTGCAATGTTCTGTTTTTGCTGGAATGGGACTTAGCACAAGGGATGTTCACCTCAAGAGATGTTCATGTGAACTCCAAACTCAAAAAATTATCTTCCTAACTTGAATTGAATTGAATCAGAAAGACAATAACTTTCCATATTATAAATGTATAATTGCAAATTTCTCAGTTTTCTAAATTCTGAAATAACTATTATTTTTTAAGACTGTAAAAGTCACAAAAATGTTTAATGTAGGCAATAACAGCAAGGATGTAAACTGAAGACTGTAGAGAAGTACATTTGACAAAATTGAGTTATTGCTGTTTTTAGCTTACTGTAATGCAATTATTATGAATAATTACAAAACCATAGACCATGTTGAGTTTATCTATACTCAAAATACAATAATTTTCATCCATTTTTCTTTTAGATGTTATTGAATGTCCTATGTATTACACAAATACTTTGGTTCTTTTATCGTGCTTTTTTACTATACTTGTACATGTACTTGGATCCTGAGGATCCATATACCTAAATGAATCATTGAAATTTTGAATTTTTCAATTCACAATGAAATCACTACAAAGCCATACAACTTAGCAAGGGTATATATGCCATATTGCTTAGCAAATGTGTATGTGATGCATTACATCAAATGGGACAAACTTGGGTCAAGTAATAAAAATTGAGTTTTTAGTATGACTGAAAAGTTTGTTTAATCAGCTTTAAAATGATATCAAAATTAAAGGCATAGGACATTCTGTTACAGTGTTATGGTAAAACAAAGAATGATATCATTGATGGATTTGAAAACACACTTTTGAGAAGCGCATGAAAATCATGACAATTTTAAACTCATATATTGCTGGTTTTCGTTGAACCCATTCCAAAACTTCAAAGCAGCCAGCACTTTTACTTGCCCAATTGACACCAAATTGGCACATGCTTTTGAGACGATACAAACTTTGCCAGGGGAAATAATCAGAATGTCTGATATTTGTTGTGCAAATTGGTTGTATTTGGTACTGAAGCGACAAGCCCACAGACATTTTCAGCAAAACCTTGATCTGCCCTGGTCATAAACAATTCATTTTTTCTACATTAAGAGTATTTTGTTTTTCAGAAAAGTAGTTCATTCATTGAATATATTTCAAGGTCCTTATTTTTTATGATATTGTATCTAAATCGACCATTTTCCGCTCATTTTTTTCAGACGGCCATATCTCAGAATCGAGTTTGCCGACAAGTTGTACCGTTCTATGTAACAAGTCACATACAAGAATCTTACAAAGCACTATATATTGTATGTTACATTATCATTGCTAATTGAAAAACCAAAATGTCAATGACAACCTCAGGGAAATTCTAAGAAGGAACTCATCCTACTTAATGCAAAGTATCTGTTTCTTTTAATTGACAAAGAATTTGAAGGAGACAACATGCAACCCTTTTAAAGTTGAGGTAATTTTATTCTATTGTAAATTAAACCTAACCACCCCCATAAAATACATAATGATGTTTCTTGTTGTCTAAATCTGAAATATACAGAACATACAAGGGGGTATCAAAAAGTTTTAAACTTTACCCAAAAGAAATAGAGCCAAGAACAACATTTTATTAAGAGATACTTAAGGCATCTTTGCATAGTCAATTTACAAAGTAACACATTTCTCCCACTTTTAACTGACTGTCCACAAACCGTAATTGTAGGGATCCTCTCTATTGAAATCTGGTGTTTTTTTTAATTTTTATGAAAATCAACATTTTCAGTTCGGCCATGCTTTACTACGTTATTGTGACGTCATTCATCAACTGATTTCCATAATTTTGGTATCAATTGAAAAAGGTAACCCTACCTTTTACTATGGTGTCAAACAATTAAACTTTGATTGTGTCTCTACGATTTGCTGGGCCCTATAACCTTTTAAATGCAGGGACTTAATTATGGTGCATGTCTCAATTTTCTCCATGCAGCTTATGTGATAAGGTGGTAGATACATGACATCAATCGCCACCTGTAAAGAAAGTAAAACTACTTATGAGCCCATTTCTGCAAAATGATGTACATAAAGACGAGTGACTATTCTGACATTGATATAGCTCCATCCTTTCTGGGTAAATTTTAAAACTTTTTGATACCCCCTCGTATATCCGTAGATTTGGGTTCCATAAGACTGACATGCTTTTCATCATGTACAGAATGACAGAGGATCTATTTCTCCGAGCAATTTTGTACATTTTGTTTGGATTTTACTGAGGGGCAAGTTTTGCTTATTGCATCCTGTTCAGGATATTGCTATTGTACACACACACACATGGGTTAACACATTGGCCAGTTTCTATAGGATGATTTAAAAATGATGCTCAATAAGAATTCCCAAAGAGGCATGCAACCTGCTAGTTTTAACTTCAAATGAGCTTTATTGCTGGCATTTATGATTCAGGACTACAGGTCTTTGATAAGCTGAGTTGGTCAGGATGGGATGTTTATTTTGATGGATTGAATGGGAAGATAGGGATCAATGATTATGAATAATTTCAACATACAGAATAAATCTGATAAATACTGAAAATGTGGTACTTTGGTTTTCAGAGTGTCTCTTAGCTAGCCTGATTTGGGTCATGCTGTCACATTGTCATATTTTATGGATTTTTACCAAGAGGCAATGTTTGCTTATTGTATCCTGTTCTTATTCTGTATGGCAGGGAAATTGCTATTGTGTACATGTAGGTAAGCACATTGGCCAGTTTCTATACTGTGTTTTACAAAAAAAAAAAAAAAAAGAGGTTAAAATAAGAGCTCTTATCCAGTTTTGTACTCTAGTATGATTACAGGTATTCTAACAATGAAATGTGAAAATGAATCAGAACTGGATGTATTTAATATGCCCAGTTTTTTGGTGTGTGTCGAATGTTGATAAGAGTGTTCATTTTAATGAAAAGAGAAAAAATGTTGATACAATTGTAATAATATTAAGCAAATAAGCAGTTTTCCTTTTTCCTTGTTTGAAATAATCTATTTTACACATATGAATTAAATACTAAAATTAATGTTGTTGTTTTTGATAAAATGCAAAATAAAGTATATATTTGTTAATTATCCAATTACTTAAGATTAATGTTTTCCACACATATAGACATTATGTTTCTGTTCTATTTTGAGCCACAGGGTTAGCAAGTGTCTTGCTTTGTATGCCTCTAGAATTTCTGTTTACATGTTTTCCGGTTTGACTGATAGAAGATAACCGAATGTCATCTTTAATTTCATCTTTCATGTGGGCCATCCTCTGAAAATTGATCTAAAGCTCAGAGTTTTCTGAATTTACACATACAATCAATTATTGCATAACTGAGATGGAATGAGTTTATATGATTAAATCTTTCTGTAGTAGTATATTACTATTACTGATTGTTGAATGAAGTAAGATTGTGTTTGTGTGATTAAAAGAGTATGCAGAATCATGTAATAATTAATTAGCTCCATAAAATCCCTTTTTGACATTTATACTGAACATATTGCTATTACAATCTGTTGCTATTTATTTAAAATAATGCTAATGTGCTGTGGAAGAGACACATCATAATTTATGCAATCACCCACTGCAAAGGTCACTTTGCGCCACTGGATCCAAACAACTGTGGAGGACATTTTTACCACAGGTTAAGTCTATGGGAAATACTGTTTATTTTAGTCTTAGCACTCTTTAATCCAAATGAAGCAAAAGTTAGCATTATAATGGTAATCGTTATAGAAAGGGGACTATATACAGAGCTTGAATTGATTAACATGGATTAGCTTGGAGCAAATATCTTCTTGTACGTGTTCCAATTTGACAATGTTACCATAGCAACGTACAGCTGCCATTTCTCAAGAGGAATTCTACACCTGACACAGTAACTAAACAAACAAGTTTACATCCAAGCTAATTCAATAGCATCACAAGGACATGGTAATCAGCTCAAATCTGTTTTGACATGATCAAAAAAATATTTTATTTAACTACAATGTGGCCCTCTCAACTTGCCACCTATCCCAGAAACAGAAGGAGAATCAACAGAAACAGGTTTACATCTGATTTACTTCTAGGATAATGAGGTGATCAGATGCAATATGTTTTCTACATCAAGAAAACTACCATTTACCACCAAATGGCTACATGAACATGTAGAGTAATACTAAAAAATCTATATGTTGTATCATAACTTTTGCTCTATTAAAGATGGCTCCTTGCATATTAGTACAAATACAGCTAGGAATGTTACCTACACATGGTAAAAACTCATATCAATATCTTGTCTAGAATTTTGAAGGTGATCTGAAACCTAGAGTAAGGTTTGGTACAATAGAAAGGTCAAAATATTTAGAGCATTTTTAAAGGTGGCTCAAATATAGTGAATTGAAAAGCCCATAATATAGAATAATATTGCTATACAGTGACAATTTTATAAAACAAGCTGAACCAAACAAAAAATAATGGTCATTCACAAGCACAACAATAATAGGAATAAATAGCCCCTGTAGCAATATCATTAAAATCACTAAAGACGCCGTTTAAGAAGAGAAGTTTACCTTAATAAAGAAGATAAAAAGTGGCATTATGAAGCTTTATTTTTGATACATTTTCACAGTAGGTCACTAGGTAACTAAATTTAATTTTTTGACTGAAAATGTGATGTACACACTTTAACTGTTGTTAACAAAGTCTGTCTGTCTCATAATATGATCAGTCAAATAAATTTGTTTCACTGCAAAGTTATATGTTACATTTAATCAAAAATGCTAAATGATAAACATGAAGAATGAAGAACAACCGTTTCTATTGCCAAGATGCTACATATCTTATTACTATCTAAAATCTTCATGATCTTCATGAATATATTTATCAACTTAATTTAAACAGCACTCTTAATCATCCGCATCAATTATCTCCATGATTATATTGGTGATTATCGTATTAACACTAGGTAACCAATGAAGTAGCATTTATCTCACTAAGCATGACATTTGATGGCTAGATGGGTAGTAAAAGAAGATATCGCAACCTTCCTATCATGCCTTGCTTTCAGTGGGATATTTGGTATGGATTATATTGAGATGAATTAGAAATGAAACACATGGATGAAAAATTGGGATCAGGTTGGCTGATTGAGCTTTGTTTCATCACTGAGTCCTCTCTCATTACAACCTATACAAAATATCCCACTGGAAGCTAGGCATGATCAGAAGGTGCTGATATCTTCTATTTTTCTGAAAGGTAAATGATGGCTAGATGGGTAGTAGCAAAAACACATAAATCTATTGAGCAAATAAATACTATAAACTAAGTTCTAATATTCATGAAGCTAATGATGTTTTCAATTTTGATTTTTATCTCTGATTTGTATGTTTTTGATCAAATTAATAACCCGAGTAATAGTAAGTCCCCAGGACTAGATGATATTGATGTTAGGTTGCCTAAAACTGCTGCTCGTATTATTTGTAAATCACTTTCCTTTATTTGCAATCTTTCTTTAGCAACTTCAGTTTTCCCATCAGAATGGAAAAAAGCCAAAGTTGTGCCCATTTTAAAGCTGGGAACAAATGTAGTGTTGAAAATAATCGGCCCATTTATGTGTTAAGTATTGTTTCTTAAATAATTGAACGGGCTGTTCATGATCAAATGTATTCTTTTATGGTTAATAATAATTATCTCAGTTCTTCTCAATCTGGTTTTTGCTCCCAGTTTTCTACTGCTACTACTCTTATTGATGTTCAGGATTATATACTTGATAATATGGATAAGGGAAATGTCACTGGTGCCATTTTTCTTGATCTGAAAAAAGCCTTTGATACTGTCGATCATAGCCTCCTTATCAAAAAGCTTCAGAAATATGGTATCAGTGGCAATGAACTTAATTGGTTTAAATCTTTTTGGATAACAGAATGCAGTCTGTTAAAGTTGGTTCCTCAATCTCCGATTTAAAGCCTATTAACATTGGAATTCCGCAAGGGTCTATTCTAGGTCCATTATTATTTATTATTTTTGTTAACGATCTTCCTGACAATGTCTTTTGTAAAACAGTTATGTATGCTGATGATACATCTTTGCTTGTTAGCTCCCCTGACCCTTTATGTTTGCAAAACAGTCTTAATCTAAATATGTGTAATATTGCAAAGTGGTTTAAAGCTAACAAGCTCACACTCAATCTCAGCAAAACAAAGTTTATGCTTTTCGGATCAACTCATAGCTTGAACAAGTTTTGTGACATATCTTTGTTGTTTGATGGTGTAACTATTGAGAAGGTTGATCATTTTAAATATCTTGGCATTATTTGTGATAGCAATATGACTTGGTCACATCATATTGACTTTATTTCTACTAATATTTCCAGGCGATGTGGCCTGATCCGTCGTGTGAAATACCATCTTCCAAATTGTATTATTAAAAAGTTGGCTGAATCACTTGTTATGCCACATTTTGATTATTGTGGTCATACTTGGTCAAATTGCTCTCTTTATCTTTCAAACAGATTACAGATTCATATGAACAATCTCGCTAGAATTATTCTATCTGCAGATATTAGAACCCCTGTTAATTCATTGGTAACTGCTCTAAATTGGCAAAAACTTGATCAGCGGTGGAATAATCAGATTCTTATTATGCTCTTTAAATGCCTCAATGATAAAGCGCCAGAGTATCTTTGTTACAAATTTTATTTCACTCACTCTGTCCATGGCTATGCCACAAGAGGAAATTCCTCAAACTCTTTGGTCATTCCTCACTTTAAGACAAATTCTGGCATGAGAACATTTCATGCCAGGGCAGCTCATCTTTGGAATGATAGTATTGATTCTAACACTCGCTCTAACTTTGATACTCTGTCACTTTATCAATTTAACGAAGGTCTTGCCAAAAGTGATAATTAGCTGTTCATGTATGTTCCATTGTAAATATTATTGTATAATTGTTCCATTCTTGCTTTATATATATATACATATATATATATCATGTTATATTCTGTGAATATTATAATCAGGGCCTTCTAGAATAGCAGTGCTCAGTCACTAAAGGAGCTACCCTGAACAAAGAAAGCTTAAATAAATAAAATAAATCTATGAGCAAACACAAACTTTCTTATGCATCATAAACAGAAAGTTGTGATTGGAGGTGAAGCTTCGGACTGGACCAGTGTGAAATCCGATGTTCCATAGGGCACTGTCATAGGTCTGTTGCTATTGTTAATGACCTTCCTGACAATGTAACCTCCACTGTTTGATTATTAGCAGACAATTGCGTAATCTACAGAACCATTTCTGGTGACCATGACACTGACCTCCTACAGACTGACCTTGACCGACTTTCAGACTGGGCCTCCACCAGGCAGATGAAGTTCAATGATGAGAAGTGCTTTGTTCTTATAACTCATGCTAAAAATCCAAATAAACAAGTCCATTCCCTTATTAACACACCTCCCAAGGAAACAGACTCACACAAATACCTTGGTGTTGAAATCTCTAACAACATGAAATGGAACAAACACATCAATCATATGACATTAAAAGGTAACAGATCACTTGGTTTTATTAGGAGAAACTTGAGAGGTTGCTCTGAAAACATAAAAGATCCTGCATATCGTTCACTTGTTCGTCCTACACTCGAGTATTGTTCTTCAGTATGGGATCCATACACTGCCGACCAAATTCACCAAGTTGAAGTGGTACAGAGGCGGGCAGCCCGTTTTGTGAAACATGACTATGACAGAAGAAGCAGCGTTACCACCATGATTAACACCTTAGGTTGGAAAACACTTGTTCATCGGCGTAAGATCAACTGACTGTTATTGTTTCATAAAGCCATTGTGGGTCACTTGTCCATACCAGTGAAAGATCTACTCCTCCAACGTCCAACAAGAAGAACACAAATCATTCATCGAGCTCCAAACATCCAAGGACTGTCACAAATGTGACCCGTCATATCGAAAGGTACCTTAAGGTCGGCAAAATCAAAATGGATTTTTTGGCTTATCTGAAAGCTGAGATGTTCAGCTTTGAAATGACACCTTACTTTTGGTTATTGGATGTTCGGTTGCAAAGTTACATCCAAATTGGATTTGGAAAACTATAGTTCTGAGAAAATGGAGTTTGAAGTTTTTGTACTAAGTAAAACTTTAATGAGGAAAGGATTTTTATATCGATTTTTAAAACATTTGTCTTATGTTTTGGATGTTGAAACCTGATTAATATGATAGAATACACTTCAAAGGTAACATTTCTAATGAAATTAGAAATTCGACCTTGGACGTGATTTTTGATTATGCTCAGCTTCAATGGCCCATATCTCGTAATTTACTATGCCGGTATTAAGGTACCTTTAGATATGACGGGACACAAATATTCTTTCATCCCAAGAACTCGAATAGACTGGAACGCTTTACCACATCACATCATCAACATAGAGGACCCAAAAGTATTTAAAGAACAATTACAAAAGCACCTTGACTAAGCCATTACATCGAAGCCAACCTTATTCGTCTTTCCCCACCAACGGCATGTACAGGATATTTTCCTGCGGGGGGCTAAGAGGGGCTTAGATTTTGCATGATTCTGAACAAATGCGGGGGCTTCAGCACCCAAAGCCCCCCTCCTGGACACGCCAATGCCCACCAGGGATGTTGAATAGTATATAATCCAGATCCAGATCCAGATCTAGGCATTGATTTATCATTGTTCTGTAAGAAAAATTAAAAACAATATCCACTTTGAAGTCTCAAAGAAGACATAAAGACAAGTCAAGTAATATGATCAAAGTCAAGAAAAGAAATCAAAACTACCATCTCAATAAATTCTACTTAATTTAATGTTCTTATTAATGGGAAATGTCAGAGGTATAAATTTCAAAGTTACTTAAGCATTAAGTAATAAAATGTATTCAGTTCATGTAATTTAGATATTGTTCAAGGGATTGAATATCCAGAGTAATACTTTAGGGACCACTTCACTTAAAACAAGTTGCTTATGTATGCAGGAAACAGTTCTTTTCAGGTGTCATTACGGTCCAGCAGACTGATGATGGTGACATCGAAAGGTACACCTTTGGATCAAAACACAAAATTGAGTTATTGGTATCGATGGGCAGCTTTATTAATCTTTCTTGATATTGTACCAAATTTGCATCAATTTGAGTTTTGTTTCAAAAGTTAGTGCCAAAAACATAACAACCAAGATCAAAAATCACAACTTCTGTCTGATGTTTGATGAAGCCTCAACAATGCTGTTGAATTATTGAAATTATATACACCATCTTTAAACTCCACAGCAGCTGGTGTTTTTCACTTTCATTTTGTAATACATTTTCAAACTTTACAAACTATACTCTTGTTGAAGTATGCAACAAGCAGCTGATGAACACACATAAACCTTACATGGGAAAGTAAATTAGTTTGTATTTCTCTAATCATAACAACGTACCAAACCTTGCTGAAAAAACCATCATAAATTATTCAAGTAATTTGAAAACCACTTCAAATCAGCCATGTTAAATACTACTATAATTATGTTGGTGACTATCGTTTTAACTCTAGGTAACTGATGAAGAAGAATTGTGACCGTCCATCCCAAACCAGCCGTAAATGCCACCTCTTGTCATATTCACTTTTTTAATTATTTACAAAGACCACACTTTAAGAATTAAAATAACACCTTAATGAACTTCACACAATTTCCGGAAGTGAAGTTATGGTCCGTCAAAGGTTGTCAGGGAGTAAAACGTATAACTGAGATAAATAACATAAGATAACTGAGATAAACGCATTCAAAAATCAGTAAGCCCTATATTTTCTGTTAATTGTCTTAAAAATATAAAGATTTATTTCACATTTCCTGTCATTTTCTCTAGAAATGAAATTTGCTGGTATTTTGTAGTAAGCACAAGGATTGTGAATCTGTCAAAAAATCAATTTCATCAAAATTACGACCTTGACATGTATTTTCACCTGTAGCACAAAATGAAGTTTCTGGTATTTACAGCTGATACAGGCTGGACAGCCACAATTTATCTCCTTGAGAATAACATTTGATTCTTAGTAAAGAAGCAAAAGGAAAAGCATTTATCTTGTTGAGTCTAGCATTTGCATGATAGCCAGGAAGCAACATATTAGTAACATAAGTAAATTATTATAATTTTTCAATGTTAGAGTCATTGTAAGTTTTATGCAAGATACTGAGCATTACACTGCACAAATGCACGGCAAACAGAGTGAAAAAGGTACTTTTTCAGTCAAAGACCTCAGATACTTCTTAAAAATGAATTAAAGTATTTATTCAATGGTACAACAAGCTTAACATAATGTAGTAACTAAATAACTTAAATATTACGTTTTGTAAATAACACTTCAAACTTTTTAATCTTACTTTCATGAGGCTGGTTTTATATTGTAGCTTATGACTTCATGGTATTACAGACCAATTAACATTGCATTAATAACATTCTTCCTGAAAGGTATCTTCCATATTAATGGCAACAGTGTAGCTTCTTATGTAGTATTTAACTTCTTACATAACTTCTTATTATCAGAGAGAAATTAACAATTCAATAGTAACATTCTTTTTGAAAGGTTATCTTCCATATTAATGGCAACAGTGCAGCTTCCTATATAGTATTTAACTTCTCATTATCAGAGAGAAATTAACAATTCAGTTTTTCGAAAGGTTATTTTCCATATGCATAAAGATGATGTTTTAATGAAGTTTTTCTGAGGATGTTCAGGATTTTTTTAGAAAAGAACCTTGTTTCAAGTAAGAAACTGACTTTTCAGTATAAAAAAATAAAAATTCATTACACATAAAATAGGTTTTCACTAATCAGTGAAAAAAATCATTCTCTTTGGAGCATATTCAAATGAAATAAAGCAGTAGTCATGGCAACTAGATCTAGCGATGCATTTTAAGGTATCAAAACATGATCTGAATTGCAATGAGGCGCTTTGTTCCAAAATTGACATCTGACATTGACATTTGGAGTATGATGGGCAAACCTAGAAATCATGACTATTCAAGAGAATGTGACTTAGAATTAAACTACAATCTACTTAATGTTCTTACTGAAACCGAAATGTCAGAATTTACATAGATAAAAAAAAAAAAAAAAAAAGGAGAATAGTGAATACCACTCAGTAATTTGATTATATCTCAAGTAGAAGTCATGTAAAGTATGGGGACTGAAATCACATTAAAAAGAAAAAGGAATAAATGAACTTTTTAAAGTATTATAGAATCCAACTACAATGTAGCTTCTTATTCAGAGATGTCATGAGTTGCATAGCAAATACATAATTAAAACTCAGTGAATACCTTTCAGTAATTTGATTAGAAGTCGGATTAAAACTTGTTAAAACATCACATTTCCACCTTATGAATTCATAGGCAACATTTACCAGCATATGTATTCATTACACTTGCTACTAATCACCCTTTAATTAAATAAACTTACACATTTATAGATGGATGTTAAATTGTATTTGTCAAATTTGCTATTCAACCCCTTTAATTTATACAATTATGGATATTGTCAATTGATATATATTTTATGGAAAATGATTGAAGTATTAAAATTACCATCTTTCTTCCTTAAGAAAGCATAATATCAATGTATTTGAAGTTTTATTATCAAAATGACATTTCATAGGCAAGGCCACAATATAAATCTTTATGAGCAAGGAATATATACTCTCACGGTGCAAGGATGATATTCACCTCAATAACTGAGTATAGCTCCTAGATTGAATTGATTTATCTGAACACACTTAGTTTGAAGTATTGATTGGATGCTTCCCACTCTTTAATGAAAAACAGAACAGGCTTGGGTAAAAATAGTATTCATCACACCCAACTAGGTCTTGCACTAAGGTATTCAAACACACCACAGAGTTGTTCATTGTGAATCAACAACAATGCATCAATGCGGCTGCATATTTTTATCATGTGAGGGTGGCTTTATTATACATACATATATCATTTATTATTAGGCCTATATTGTTTTGTATTTTCACCATATCAAGTTGGCTTACTTTGCTTTTACCTTCAATTATTCTTATGTTCTAAGTAACCTCCCATATCATACTTGATCCTTGACATATTCTGTATCATGTCCGTTGGATCTACTTTTTAATACATTTTAGCTGGTAATAAGCTTAACAATAATGCATTAACAATTATACATATATGCAAGCTTTTGACAACCTGTTTTTGTTTATCTATCATGTTGCAAAAATCAAGCACTATAGAGAGGGGCAATCATATATCAATTTCCTCATGCCATAAGAAAACACTTTGTATATGAACAAAACATGGGAATAAATGAATAGAATCAAGACTTCAGAGTCTGCAATGCTTATGTCAATGTATTTCAATATGCATGAGGATTGTGTGCAATAATTTAATTTAAAACTTACCTTAAAAGTATCAGACAGAATTTAATCAATCAATCAATTCACTATTAGCATATAGGGACCGCTTCAAACTCAACTGTAGTTGCCTACCAGTTCTGGCGGGCTCATCCGGAATAATAGACAACAGCTGGTTGAGCTTTGAAGCAGTCCCTTTAAAGATTATCTTCCATATGGAAAAGAATGAATTCTCAATATCAGAGAGAAATTAGTTATTCATCAATTACATTCTTTGTGGAATATCATCTTCTAAAACTGGGAGTTTCCCTTAACATGTTGTTTACCACAAATCAAAGAGCATTTGAGATAGAATCTAATTTGAATCTACTTAATGCAATAACAGAAATGTCAAAATTTGCATAGAAAAACATGAAAAGAGCTTGATAAATGGCATTCAGTAATATTTGATTTTATCTTGAAAAGGAATCATGTTTGAAAACCTAAAGATCAGAATTTAAAAAGAAGATGTAATAAGACAAACAAACAATGAATTGAATTTCAATTTATTTCCTCTCTCCATTGTACCATTGTCTTGCTGTCTTATTGTCTTGCCACAGCATAATTATGTGATATCTGTGTATATAAAATAAAAATATTTTCAAATACAAAATAAAAATGTATCCAAAGAGTATCTAGTGGAGATCAGGCCCACACAAAATTGTTATATTGGTGTAACCCAACCAACCCAAAATAAGGCCCGACCCTACATTTTTATAGAAAAAAACCAACAAATGATCAACCGACCGATCTTAAACAAAGTCAATCCTGTTATTTTAACACTGGAAAAAGGAAACTCAATTAAAGTAAAAGTACCAAACAGTGAATATGGGGCCAGTGTCTGGAGGCTACTGGAGGCTACTTGCTGTTGGGTGTTGGAAAATATGGTGCAAAACTATATTCAATATTTAAAATGCGCTGAATCATATATTTTGGTGGGAGATTTTGTACAGAACATGTGTGACAGTTCTGTGAGGGATATGTTGTATGTACGGGCGGCCAAAGAAGAAACGCTAGTGCCCTATTCATGGATGTTGCAGTTCAGCTTGCACTCACTGAGCAGATTCAGACACTTCAATATCGGTAGTTCCCTCGCCCTGCACCAATGAGGTCCTGGGTTAGAGTCCCGCACCCGGTGCTGTATGTGCATTTGGTTTTCAGTCCATGCTAGCTTCTGCAGGTTCTTCTCCGGGTACTCCAGTCTTCCTCCTGCAATTCAAAACTGATTTAAAAAAAACATCTTGGAGCCCTGTTGAAGATAAGCTTCCTTTACAAGTACCAAGTTGGGTTTCCTTGGCGAAAGCCTAAACAAGGTGATCAGTTTACAGATGCAAGTATGTAGAAAGTGTATATTTGCAGGAAAAGCTTTTATATTTAAATTTCCTTTGTTTTTCTTTGATTTTTAGATATCTTATTTTATTTTTTAATGTGTTTTATTGTATGTTTTTCATATACTGTCAAATATTCCCTACCTACCTACCCTATTTTTGTTCAGCCCATTATGCCATACAACATTGTTTTGGCTATAGTGATTGTAATTCATTGATATTAATGTTCTAGTCTAAAGCTTTTAATTCCTTCAAACCGTTCCAAACAAAAGGTTAGGCAGATTTGAGATGCTATTTACCAATTTCCATTGTTCACAATTTCACACTCACCTATCCCTACGGTAAGGTGTTTTAAATTAATTCACATTCTTACCAGATAAAATGTTGTTAGGATTTATTAGAATGATAAATTACCATTTGTGTATTCCATTAATTTGTACAAAGATGAATCAAATGTAAATCCTGGATTTACAAATGTGAAATGTGAATGTGAATGCCACATGACCTTTTAATTGGCACTTTTCTTATCCAAGTAATCCAAGCAAGATGTTATTAGGCAATTACACTCACTGAATATTCACCATAGTGTAAGTAAAGAAATTTACATGTATGTTTCCTCAGGGATATAAAAGTATTTAGAATATCAAGTGTTAAGAATTTGATCTTATTATTAGCTTGCATTCGACTTTTTAAATAAAGCATGAAAAGATGCATATCGAATAAGAGAACAGTGCATTGATAGTATTGATCCCGTACATGTGTTGAATTGAATTAAAGCAAAGTCCATTGAACTGGCATCAATGTTTGTTACCCTTATATACTTTTTGTTTAATCATGACTCTATTTGGTGATGTCAAAACCAAATGTTTGGTTGCAAAAACATTTGTTTGGGCCAACCATAACTGTTTAAAACACCAAAGGTTTGGCAGATTTGAGATTTTATTATCAATTTCAATTATCATTGTTCAAAATTTCACACTCACTGATCAGTACCCATAAAATTAATTGTTAAAGTGTTTTAAATCAATTCACAAAATGTAGTTAGGATTCATCAAAATGATAAATTACCTATTATGTACTGTATTAATTTGTATAGAAGATGTGAATCAGTCAATGTCATATGACCTTTCAATACACTTGTCACTTTTCTTATCCGAGTAAGATTTTATTTATTCATCTCATTATAGTATGAGTCAAGTAATTAACATCTATTTTTCTTTGGGGTTAAAAGGATTTAGAATTTGATCTTATTATTAGCTTGCATTTGACTTCTTAAACAAAGCATTAAAAGATGCATATTGAATAAGAGAACAGTGCATGTTATGAAGATATTAGGTGTTCATCACACTACATGAGCATTGCCTCGACATTAAATTACTTTATCTGATCAAACTACCCAAGTAGCAATAATTGATTGAAATTTTCACTTGTCTCAGGATGTAAGAGCCTCCTAAACTTGATTGTCATATTCTACCACTTTTTTGAGTTAGCACTAACCCAAGTAGAAATGAGTGATTAGAATGTCTATTTGCTTCAGATATACCTAAACTTAAGTTTGGGTTTTGAAGTTATGATGAAAAGTGACAAATGTTTTATTATTTTCTTTATATTTAGCAAGTTTAATTTGCCTGTATGTCAAAATTTCCATGACCTACAACTTATACCTTTTGATATATCACGTCACATATAGATTGGCAATCCATTTGTTGATCTATAATGTGACAAATACAAGATAGCTAGAACAATTCCAATCTTTTAGAAGACATTGATTAGAATGTTAAATTGCCCCACACAACAACGGCTGTTATGGCAAAGGTGTTATGTATGCAGACTTATGCCAGCTCCTGGCTATCCAACTTTGTTGATCTACAATGTCATAAATGATTCCTATTCAATTTCCTTGTAGGTTTCAAGTAGCAATTGATATAGTTATTCCTACTTTTCATGCTATGCAGAATAAATTTGCATATTATAAGAACAAGCAAAGGGGTAACAAGTGTATCACCTAGTAGACATGTTATAAAATATGTAAAAGCAGCAGTGATAAAGCGTAATAAAAAAATAAAATAAAATGTACTTGTCATAAGCTGCAGTCTACAAATATCTTAAAAACTTTGTTTGTTTGTGTTTTGAATCAGGTTACATACCAATCTTGTATTAGGATGATTTATAAATGCTGAAATATAAGAAAGGCAAGACAATTAAGACGATCAGTATTAAACAACTTTGAACACCACATTGAGATAGACGGAATGCCCTACCTTACGACCATGTTGTATTTACTTTATTATTCCTCATGCTTACAATAACAATCCCTTTTTCGTTTTTTGGTCATACGCTTAGGTGTGATTGCCATCCAGGGGATTTCCCATCCAGGGAAATTGCTAAGTGATGAAAAAACAGGAGATTCATTTAAAAGCAGGTTTGATACGGTCAATTACCTACTATATTGTATATAGTTTGATTGGCTATTTTTCTTTTCCTAGATAATTTGTATTTGTTTGAAAGCAATTGAGCACATTCTGCCCTAGTAAAAATAAGTGGCCATGCAAATAAACCAATCTTTTTTATCTCTATACATCGTCAAGATAGAAATTGATTCGTACAAATGTTTCCTTAAATTATTCTTAAATAATTCATGCTGTCAAACAACAAAAAAGTATTGTAATGAGAGGGGATAGGATAGGAAAGTAGATTCAGATTCAGATTCAAATTTATTTCAATATCAAAACAAATAATATACATATTAAACACATTGATATTGAGGACATAAACGGAAGGCCAAGGAATCCTGAAGTGATTATACCCAATATAACAAAGTTACACAAAAAACGGTCTGCAAGAGAAAACGAAAAAAACACCAGACAATGCCCCAAAACATAGGTTATAATTCTAAAGTGATTTCAACAAATAAACGATTATGTTGGTGATTATCATATTATTGCTTTTAACATAATCTAAATAAAAGAAATATATGATATAGTGTCCTTGTAACCCTGGATAACAGAACAAGTACATTTCAAGATATGATCAATTGAATAAATTTGTTTAACTATAAAGTTACATACCAGAAAAGCTAAATGAGAAACATGAAGAAAGTAAGAACAACCTTTTCTTCTGTCAAGATGCTACATATCTTATTACTATCTAAAATCTTCATGAATATATTTATCAACGTAATTTAAATAGCACTCTTAATCATCCGCATCAATTATATCCATGATTATGTTGGTGATTTTTGTATTAACACTAGATGGTTAGATGGGTGGTAAAAGAAGATATCGTGACCTTCCCATCATGCCTGCATCATGCCTTGGTTACAGTGGGATATTTGGTATGGATTATATTGAGATGAATTAGTACTGAAACACATCTGAAATGAACAATTGGGATGAGGTCTGCTAATGTACTTTGTTTTCATCACTGAGTCCTCTCATAACAACGAATACAAAAAAATCCCACTGGAAGCAAGGCATGATCAGAAGGTTCTATATCTTCTATTTTTCTGAAAGGTAAACATCTGATGGCTAGATGGGTATTAGCAAAAGCACATAAATCTATGAGCAAACACATCTAGGCAATTTTTTGTTATAAGGTATACGGGGACGTGCAGCCCAAATGGATTAGTTTTTCTCCAAAAAAAGCCACCAAGATATGGGTCCCATTTTGGGCCCTAAAACCCTTAAACATGGTTATTATTTTCAAGAAAAATTGCTAAAATGAGCCAAAAATCAACATTTTTGACAAATCAGCAAATTTTTGGAGCAAAACCCCTACACATGGTGGCTTTTTTCTTTAAAATTACCCTTAGAGATGGGTTAGGGCTCTGAGGTTCAGGCTGCGCACCAACGTCCAGACCAAAGTTGAGTATCCCCCAACTCCCACCCCCACCCCTGGTTAATTTATTATTATTCTGTAAGAAAAATGAAAGCAGCATTCCACTATGATGTCTCAAAGAAGACGAACAGACAAGTCAAGTAATCTGATCAAAGTCAAGTAATTTAAGTCAAGTAAAGAAATCAAAACTAACATCTCAATAAATTCCTACTAAATCTAATGTTCTTATTAATTGGAAATGTCAGAGGTATTATTTTCAAAGATACTTAGGCATCAAGTAATAAAATGTATTCATTATATGTATTTTAGATATTGTTGAAGATAATTTTATAAGACGTTTCTTTTTTGATCAGGTAATCCTAGTATACATTGAATATCTGGAGTAATACTTTAGGAACCACTTTAGTTAAAGGTGGGTATCTGGTGACAGAATGAAGGGTTATCACATAAATAAAGCTATTGTAAAGTTTCATTTGCATACCTTTAGCCAGATTACAGGTAAAAATATGTCTGAGAGTGACCCATAGAAACATATAGGATATTTATTTTTGTTAACAAAATATTCCAGTAATTCAGCGCTTTTTTGACCATATGTCTTTAATGGAAACAATATAGGTGTGAAAATTTACAGGGGATACCAAATCTTGCGGAATATTGAACTGAATTGATGTTCAATCTTTATCTATACATTAGCAACAAAAATACAAACAATAATATCAAATTCATGGAAGATTCATGCACAAAATGTGATTTGGTCTTAATCAATCCTAATTAAAGGGGCAATTTATGATCCACTTTTCATCCTCAAATCAAAATTGAGTTTTTTAGATAGGACGAATCCTTGGCTGGTATATTACAATCCCCAAACCATTCTTTCAAATGTGCTTGCATTTCTGAGAAAAGTGAGAAAATGTGTCAATAACAACACATCAGCCTATGGAAATTTTTTAAATACTGAAAAGCTCATAACTTGAAATGTTTGCATACATTTATGTTGTACTCTTCTTTCTATTTAGCTAAAAAATAGGTGAGGTTATTGTCACATCAGAATCATGAATTGCACCTTTAATTATTACTAATTTGTTGAAAATATTTACTTTAAGGAACCAAAATTTCATTAGATCTTATAATCGACCCCTGACCTTTCTCAGTCACTTTCAACTTTGCCGCAACGATGCACCTTTCGATATGTCGCATCACATATAAGATAGCAAGTTTGATTTTGTAAAATAATATAGAAAACAACAGTCAAAATTCATCCTAATGATAGTTTGCATCTGTCTATGAACAAATGTAGCATGTTGAACACGATTCCAGAAAACTTTAACATAAGGCCAAAGAATAAAAAGGAAACCTGCTGCTTTGCTATGTAAAAATCAATTTAGCGCGTACAGCTGCATGCTGGTCTTTTTAACGGGAATAATCCAGCAATAGAACGCTGTCTGGGTTGCTGTCTTTTGCTGTTACCATTTAAACTTGAACTTTACATTCTATGTCAACTGTCAAGACTCCCCAGAGTTAAAAACGGGCGGGATCGTACTTAGAAACTGGGAATTTCACAAATGAAACTGGTTATCAAAATTTTAGAGTGTTAGCTAATTATCTAAAAAGTTTTAAAAAATAAAAAATCGCATACCACAACGCTTTTTTTGTAAAAGGTTTCTGAAACAACACTTTTTTTTCTTGGCCTAAGTAATGTACCAAGCACAAAGTCAATTCATCTGAACAGTTTCCTTTGCAAAATTGCTACATATTTTAAATAACGTACAATAAAAAATCTGAAGAAAAATAATCATAAATGTATTTATCAAAGTAATTTAAAAACCACTTAAAACAAGACATGTTAAATACTACCATAATTATTTTAGTGACTATCATATTAACTCAATGTAACTGATGAAGAAAAATTTATCTCCTTGAGCATGACATTTGATTGCTAGCCAATTTATCTTGTTGAGTCCAGCATGAAGCAACATATTAGTAACATAAGTAAATTATTCTTATTTTTTAATGTTAGAGTCATTGTAAGTTTTATGTAAGATCCTGAACATTGCACTGTACACTAGTGCACCCATGCAAAGCAAACAGAGTAAAAATTATATTTTCAGTTAAAGAAGTAGATGAATTAAAGTATTTATAAGATGGTACAATAAGCCTAACATAACTAGTAACTCATCACTTAAATATTACGTTAAGTAAATAACGCTTCAAAGTTTTTAATCCTACTTTCATATACATGAGGCTGGAGTTCTAATGCAGCATAAGACTATTACAGTGCAATTAACAATGCATTAATAACATTTTCCCCTAAAGGTTATCTTCCATATTAATGGCAACAGTATTTTAACAATTCAATAGTAACATTCTTTTGGAAAGGTTATTTTCCATATGTATAAAGATGATGTTCTAATGAAGTTTTTCTGAGGATGTGCAGGATTTTTTAGAAAGGGACCTTGTTTCAAGTAAGAAACTGACTTTTCAGTATAAAAAAATAAAAATTCATTAATTACATTACATATAAAACATGTTTTCACTAATCAGTGAAAAAAACCATTCTCTTGGGAGCATATGCAAACAAAATAAAGCAGTAATCATGGCAACTAGATCTAGCGATGCATTTTAAAGTACCAAAATATGATCTTAAATGAAATGAGGTGCTTTGTTCCAAAATTGACATCTGACATTGACATTTGGAGTATGATGGGCAAACCAAGAAATCATGACTATTAAAGAGAATGTGACATAGAATTAAACTACAATCTACTTTATGTTCTTACTGAAACCGAAATGTCAGAATTTGCATAGATAACGACAGAGCTTCGTGAATACCACTCAGTAATTTGATTATATCTCGAGTAGAAGTCATGTAGAGTATAGCTAGAGACTGAAATCAAAAAGGAATAAATGAACTTTTTAAAGTATTACAGAATCAAACTAAAATGTAGCTTTTTATTCAGAGATGTCATGAGTTGCATAGCAAATACATGATTAAAAGTCACTGAATACCTTTCAGTAATTTGATTAGAAGTCAGATTAAAGCTTATTAAAACATCACATTCCACCTTGTGAATTCATTGGCAAACATTTACCAGCATGTGTATTCATTACACTTGCTACTCAACACCCTTTAATTGAATTAACTTATACATTTATTGATGTTGAATTGTATTTGTCACTCTTGCCATTCATCCCCTTTAATTCATACAATTATGGATGTTGTTGTCAAATAATTTATCTAGTTATATACAATTTATGGAAAATGATAAGTATTGAAATAACCATCTATCTTCCTTTAGAAAGCATAACATCAATGTATTTGAAGTCTTATTATCAAAATGACATTTCATAGGCAAGGCCACAATATAAACCTTTATTGGCAAGGATGATATATCTCAATGTGCAAGGAAGAGATTCACCTCAATAACTGAGTATATCTCCTAGATTGAATTGATTTATCTGAACACACTTAGTATTAAGAATTGATTGGACGCTTCCCACTCTTAAATGAAAAACAGAACTGGTTTGGTTAAAGATAGTACTCATCACACTCAACCAAGTCTTGCACTAACCCGAACCCCGCAAGAACTCACTTTTGCTCACTGTCAAAAATCACCAAAATGCGCCTAAGTCCAAATACGTCATAGACGTGGGTTGCATATGGGGACGAAATCGCTGTCTGGGCAGCAGCCCCGTGGTGGCCTGCTAGTGGTGTGCCTCGCTAGGGAAGTCAGAGGTCATGGGTTTGAATCCCTCTGAAAACATGCTTTTTTTCTCCTATGACATAGTTGGACTTAGGCTAGAAAACGGAGCACCTTTCATTCAGGGTTAGGGTTAAGGTATTTAAACACACCACCGAGTTGTTCATCACGAATCAACAATGATGCATCAATGCGTCTGCATATTTTTATCATATGAGGGTGGCTTTATTACAC
>JXSR01S045513.1:105414-122300 GCA_000969725.1 Ophiothrix spiculata
GACGAGTGACAAATCGATGAAATATGAAATATCTGAAAGATTTTTTTTTCTTAAACAGGTCTTTACTTATGTCAGTGGAACTTGAAATGCTTGTTCAGATGATTCAATTACAGAAAGAATCAGTTCAAGAGATACTGACTTAAGATTCCAAACTATGATGTATGTAATGCAAATTTATTTAAAAAGCAGCTATTGTATTTTCTTACAATAAGAATCCCTTTTTCTCATTTTTGGTCATTATATGTGTATACTGTATGGTATCCATCCAAGCAATTTCCCATTAGGGAATATACAAGATGTCCACTTTAAAAGCAGCTTTTTGCGGTGAATGACCTACTACATAATTTGATTGGGAGGTGTTTTTTCTTTCCCTAGATAATTTGTGTTTGTAGCAAAGTGATTTAGGGCAATTGCCCTAGTGAGTGATAAGTGGCGATCTCTTTTTCCTCTGCTCATTGGCAAGAGAGAGTTTGATTCATATTATAAATTTGAAGTTTTTTTTAGGCCTATATCCATAGTACAGGTAAAATGCAACCAAAAATCATAACAGTTGATACACCCAACATACACACACCATTGCAAAGCTAAACCCACTGAAGAAGACCGCCCAATTGGGTGAAAATCATTCAGTCAGTCAGTCAATACTGCAATTATCATATTCTGTTCAGTTGTGCTTACTTGCTCTCATACTAAGCGGTGAACCCGGGGGGTGGGGGAATGGGGGGACATGCCACCTAAATTTCACGAGGGGGACGGACCCCCTCAAAGAATAAAGAAGAGAGAAAGAAAAGGAAAGGAAATTGAAATTTTCCCTTTGTTTTGATAATATAAACGTTAAAAATCATAAAAAATTTGCGCGCTTCGTGCGATTTTTAAAATAATTTTTAGCTGAAATTAGCCGATTTGACAGATTTTTTACGCTACACGCGCATTGCAAAAAAATCATAATTTTCTTCCGACCATTTTTGCTCAAAAAAAGCCATCCCCCCTAAAATGTTTACCTTCCGCTGCCACTGACTTGCTCTGACTGAATTAATTGAGATCAAAGGGCATGGCTGGAGATGGGCATGCAGGTACTGGCCAGAATTGCAAAGCTATATCTTATTTTAAACATTGCACAGTGCCCATCACCAACTGATAAACAATGTCATATATATTTGAAAAGAAGATTAAAGTTAAACTTGTGTTTATAAATAAAATGTTTTTGTTTATTTTTAGTTTGTAATTCAAAAGTACTCGTACTCGTACTCGTACTCGGACACATGTACTCGTACTTGTACTCGTACTCGAATGGTGAGTACTCGTACTTGTACTTGTACTCGGATAAGGGGTACTCGAATACAACACTGCTGACAATATGTTGCAGTGTCCTTGTGTGACAAAACTTGGGCTGAACAAAGTCATGCAAGTGACTGAAGAAAGCTTAAAAGTTGTTCGAGAAAGTTACAAATGTTTGAACAGCAATTTATTTTATGTTGAAAGTTCACAAACAATGTTCATTTACAAATGATATGAATACAAATTACTTTGTATGTTTTGTAGTTGCAAAATTCCGTGTGTTTTTTGTTTTGTTCAGGATTTACAATAAATATATAATTCTTGAAGCATCACATTTTTCATAGCTTAGGTTGATTTTGATTTTATTATAACTAAGTAATTTCATGAAAATATTAGAAATTGTACAAGCAAGAAAATTATTTTAAGTTTGCTGTATGTAAATAATATAATTTTCATTGACTAGTGACATATATAGCAAATGACTCTCTGTCGTGCTGTAATAGATGAGGCGAGTAGCAAGTGAGTTCCTGAAATATCTGAAAGTATACAAGCATGAAAGATTACCCTAGGATTGGTTCGTTTTACAGTTAATGATTATTGATAATTGACATGTGTAACAAATTACTCTCTGTAAAAGATGAGACGAGTGACAAATCGATGAAATATGAAATATCTGAAAGATTTTTTTTTCTTAAACAGGTCTTTACTTATGTCAGTGGAACTTGAAATGCTTGTTCAGATGATTCAATTACAGAAAGAATCAGTTCAAGAGATACTGACTTAAGATTCCAAACTATGATGTATGTAATGCAAATTTATTTAAAAAGCAGCTATTGTATTTTCTTACAATAAGAATCCCTTTTTCTCATTTTTGGTCATTATATGTGTATACTGTATGGTATCCATCCAAGCAATTTCCCATTAGGGAATATACAAGATGTCCACTTTAAAAGCAGCTTTTTGCGGTGAATGACCTACTACATAATTTGATTGGGAGGTGTTTTTTCTTTCCCTAGATAATTTGTGTTTGTAGCAAAGTGATTTAGGGCAATTGCCCTAGTGAGTGATAAGTGGCGATCTCTTTTTCCTCTGCTCATTGGCAAGAGAGAGTTTGATTCATATTATAAATTTGAAGTTTTTTTAAATTATACTTAAATTAATTTATACTTTGTCAAATAAGAACAAATATTGAAATGGAAGGGTATTAGATAAGAAAATGACTTGACTCTTGTAACAACAGTACAATAATAAATTCCAATCAACAAATGAGAAAGTGTAATAATGAAATCAACATAATTATTGCAAATCACTTCATAAGGTGTTTTATGGTCTGCAAGATAAAGCTTGAAATCTAGAATGAACAGCTTAAGGGGTTCCTTCAAAGAAAGTGACTTTAAAAGTATGGATACTGTATATAGCTCTGACATAAAACCTTAAAAATCACATATTAGAATTACACACATGGAGGATTTTAAAAGATTTTAAAATCTAAGTTTAATCCTGAACTACTTTTCAATTTCACTGATAACCTCATTTACTCAGAAAAATATCTAAGTTCCTGCTCATAAAAGTGACACTTTTTAGAGGGAAGATCTAGCCCATTTTATATGTACTTAAAATACAGTATCTGACAAATATGTAAGACACAACTTAATTGCAATTTGTCCTGGATCAATATTTTATAAGATAAGTACTCCTGTAACAAGACACTTTGAAACATTTTTTTGCCATCAGATCAAATGACCATCACCAACTTGGGAGTTGTAAGCATGAAAGGCTTGACCTGGTTTTCACTGTAAGTAACATAATAAAGAATTTCCTTACAACAGATATATAGGACTCCATTTTCAAAGAATACCTCAATTAGCCACTTAAAAAGAATTTTCAAATTCTATAGTTACATAAAGCTAGCCTTAGTTACGTTGTAAATGCCATTAATGTTTGAGAGACACCCGAGTAAAGTAGTTCTTGTGTAAACTGAGTACTGTGCGAAATATATCATAACATTTTTCTTGGGCTTTGTCCTGAATTAGCATTTTGTGACTACCTGAAGTTTGTGATCTTCAGGGACCACAGTAGTGTACTTATTCCCATCTGCATTTTATTTTCTAGTGTATTTCCATAGACAACTAATGTAATCAGATTTTATCAGCAGGGTAATCTTAATATCAAAGAATTAACCAGAGTAACAGAAACAATAAAGGAGAGAATCTACTAAAATCTCTTGTGGTCATTGGTAACAGGTACTAACCACACTCCTCATACCTTCTGACATTAACTAATCAAGAGTAATTTTAAGGAATCTAATTTCAGGTGTAGTATGGCAACGTTAAATGCAGTACAAGGAGACCACTTATGGAAGTTGTGTTAAGTTTGGAGAAGATTAAAAGGCACTAGTCACGATTCAACACAATTAGTATAACTCATAAAAATTCATTCAAACCAAGAAACAACATAAAAATGAAAACAATGCCTTTAGTAATGTGATGAAGGAAGGCATTTTCAACCATTTTTTTTTAGATTTCTTTTCTTAGAGAACTGGAATTTGGAAACTTAACATGAATTATCAGAATTATTGATCTTTAAGATAATTTCATATGTTCAATAACATGCTCACTTCACTGCATATATTTTGGTGAATGCAAACAAGCTTTAATTTTAAGATTTCAATTATGGTTAAATCTGTTCAGTTAGTATGTTAAAGTATACTTTGTAAAAATACAATAAAATCAGTGACTGCATAGGATAGCTAAAATCATGCAAAGAGATGCTACAAAGAAACAAAACATTTTTCTATGGGAAGTTGTTGTTTTTTTCAAAAATAATGTTCATGTAAAATGGGATTTGAAATGAAATGTGTAACAAATTACTTGTAACTGCTAAAACTGCGGAGATACAGTTGCACAATTATGCAACTTTGTTTAGAAGTTGCAATGAAAGTTGCAATGAAGTATAGAATACAACAAGCATCACATTTCTACTTAGATAACTATCAATCTGTCATGGAACGAAGCGATTTCATGAAAATATCTGAAACTGAACAAGCATAAAAACATTCTAGGGTTTTTAGATGGTGTTTCTTGATAAGTAACATGTATAGCAAATGTGATAGATGAGGCATGTGACAAGAGAAGATGCAAAGTCTCTAAGCATCTGATTGATAAATGCTAATTAATCACACAAAGTTAGGGTATGTGCCGTGCTGGCATCTTTATATCAAGGCCTTTAGGGGTTTTCTCGGAGATGCAGTACTTTGGGATAACGATTTTTCATAAATAGTAAAAAAATCAACAAATGTTTGCATCCGTTTTGCGTGCACACATTTTCAATGCAAAAAAAATGCATGCTTTACTAACACGTTTGGTTAATCACATGCAAACGCAGATATGCCATTAAAGAAATCAAATTTTATGTTTTTGTTATTTTTCTTGAAAACTAACACAGTTACCCTATTTTTTATTTCAGTATTTTGAAGTGTGCAATACATGCTTTAACATATGTTGAAATTAATGCAGCATTTACTATTTTAAAAGCATATAATGATCAACCTATACTCTGTGTGGTAAATCAAGTGAATTTTTGGGGAAATATGTACGAGCACGGTAACCTATTTGTTTTAGTTCAGATTCATTATCAGCACAAATAAATCTACCAAATGCTAAACTTTTACGAAAATCAATGGGAATTTTGTATCTCTGAGAAACCCCTTAATATCACATTATCTGTGTTTCTACAAATTTGAGAACACAAAATTTTAGGATTGATGGTTGTTTTAACATTGTTCAAGATGAACGATTTAATACACATTGAAACTACCATTCTAAAGTTTTGCAATCATTAACAATCTAACGCAAGTGTTGTGTCACATTATTTGAACATAATTGTGCAAATTTATCCCAATAGTTTGGGTATGAGACACAGACTTGTGCCACTGATTTACACCTCATATGTATATTTCCATTCCTATTTATGTATTTGTAAGATACTGCTGTATATTTGTCCGTATTTGCAGTTCCAGATTCAATTTCTTCCTATTGCTATGCTCCTTGGTTTAGATTCTTACAATGAGATTTATACCATATATGTGTAAAATAACACATATATGGCTATAATTGAATATGCCAGAATAAGAACATCCCAACTCCAATCAGCTCCCTTCTGTTAAGTTCTGTAAAATATAAATGCATAAAAATCTCTGAAAATGCTTTCAAATCACTAAAAAGCATTTCCATGTCTTTATCCCAATCAAAGTGTCACATTTGACCTTGTAGTTGACTTTTTTTAGACATTGTTAGATAATTTTTCTAGCATATGTTTGCAGAGGGGAGCTCATGAAGGTGGGGCTTTCTTGTAATGGCTGTATAAATATAGCAACTATGTACTATAACAATTATCTAACAATGATGTGAAAGGATTTTCAGAGATGTGTATGCATTTACATTTTATAAATATAATTAACAGAAGGGATCTATTGGAGTTGGGATGTTCTTATTCTGGCATATTCAATTATTATTACCATCATCATTAAGTGATTGAAAGCTTTTATGCAACTTTTGAATAGATACAATAAACCATAGTACAAAAAACGAAAGTGGTTTAAAAACTTTTTAGATAAATAAATTACATACTACTCAATTCAAAAGAAAGAAACCAAGTGAATTACAAGAGACAGTAAAAAATATAATGTTCTTAATATCTATTCTTAAATTACGTTATTCTTTGTGAGTTACATAGATACAGGTTTGCATTAAGAATAGAATTTTGCCTACTTTATTGTGTCTGTTAAAGATAATGTTCATTGACAAACTCTTGATGTAATTTACGAACAATTCTCTGTAAGAATATGATTTCTTTTAAAATTCTGCCAGCTAAAACACATACATGACCCTTCTTTGCTTGATATTTTCAAAGATAAATCGTATTGATAGATAGGAGGCTTTGAAACTGACTACGCTAATGGAACATGACATTGTATGTATTGTGTGTTTTGTGTTTCATTTATATATTTATGGAGCATGTTCATCCATCATTAAACTGTTATCATAATAAACTCTTTGACACTGAGGAGGGTGGCCGTGAAAACTTTTACTGGTGGAAAAATACAACTTCCGGGATGGTCACTAAAAATATTCCTAATCTGTAAAAAAATATCATAAAATCTATAAACAGTGGGGTTCACATGTGAATCTCAACGGATTTGGAATAACATAATTATTTTTATTACTAAAAGAACACTTTGTAATTTTTTGAGGAAAAGTTAAAAATATAATTTTGTATTTAATATTTTCTTTAATACATGACCCAATAGTAAAATGTATCCTATATTTGCATTTTAGAAATCACTTGTCCCTAAATCTAGTAGCTTCAGTAAATCGTGTCCTGTGCCGCCTGTCTTTGACAGAAGGGACCAGCTTCGTCTCTTGTCTTTGTCCTAAAAACATTTTAAATCGTTTGCAAAGCATTTTGGGGGATATTTTGAAAAGGTTATATTTAACATTTACAATTACACGTTTTAAAAACATTAGATCATAATGTTTTGAAAATTAATTAGTTGATTTTAAAATGTTTCTAATACATGTTTGTCTTAGCTGGGTTGTGACCATCCATCACAAATCTCCAGTAAACAGCAATTTTTATTTTGAGTTACTAAATATACACAAGTCGTACGGTGACAACATTGTGATTTTTGCAAGTTTCAAATGTTTGTCCTTTTTTTAATAACTAGCAAATTGTCACTTTTCATTACAATAAATAAAAAGTACAAAATGGAATAGCTAAAATATAATTTGTATTCATTTGTTATTACTGTAAACCTTAGCATTTTGATATTTGTATCATGTCCATATTCCATATCGATCTGGGTTAAAACAATCATACGCTCTGAGAGGTGATATGTGTACCGCCGCGGCAAAAGGGTCCAGTTGTCGGCTCGTACATGTTGCTCCTTGTAGCATATCTAATGTATGGTATTTGTATACATCAGATATGCTACAATGAGCAACATGTAGGGGTCGACAACTGGACCCTTTTGCCGCGGCGGTACACATATACGATTTATTCTTGTCTTTTCATTTATTAAGATATTGTGCACACCATGGATTATTTACATTCCTGCTTTTCATATAACCTTTCACATTTTCGAGATGATTGTATTGAACTTGTCCAGAGTGCCTATTTTGACAAATATACGAGCGTATTCATCTAAATTTATAACATAACACCCGTACTTGCCAGAGTACTCTTAGGACGGCTGTGAGAAATGATTTATGTGCCTGGACATATATAGATGTAGATAACATACCAAGAGATCATACACATTCCATTGTCTTTAATATAACAGTAATTCTGAAGAAATCAGGTTTTATTCATTTATTGTCACCTAGCCAACCAGAATGCAAGAATATAAAGTAAGCAGAATGCAGTGAAACTTCACAATGCACTGCGCTGTTACGTTCCAGTTTGCTTGGCGGGCGTTTAGTGCGTATGACTATTTCATTGTTTTTTGTTGGGTGATGATCTATTTAGTTTAGAGAAGTTTTGGACTTTGATGGTCATATAAAAGTCTTTTTTCCACAAAAGATACAATATTATTTTTCTGTTGTATATGAATTAGATTAGTACATTTGCATTTCATAATGCTTGTAAGATGACACAAAATCAATGCACTTGTGGTAAATTTTGATTGCTGTCCAATGCACTCTGCCCCTACGGGCCTCGTGAACTAGACGCATCAAATTTGACTGCATGTGCATTGATTTTGTCTCGCTTCACTCGTGACATGAAATGCGCATTTATTAACCTATAATTACTTGTCAATACTTCCAAATATCATAACAAAATTTATGCAACAGTATCCTCCTGTCACATGATTTATACTCTTACCCTTTCTTTGACATACGAGATACATGACTAGGACATGATAGTACTAAACATCTAAATAAACATTCCATGCAATGATCTTTGAAGAAAAGGGAAATATGTGCCCCTGGGTTTATATCATAACACTTGTAAATAGTACAACTGTATGGTCAGTATGTCTGTGAGACATAAATTCTATTCTTGACCTGTCATTAATATGTGACTACTCCCACAAAACCCGGATAGTCAGAGCAGTCGTCAGAGCGATTACGAAGTTAGAGCCAAATGAACATGCCATAAATCAATAGAAAACAAGGGGATTTTCAAGGGAAATATTGATTTTTCAATGGCAAAAGTGATATATCATTTTAAAGTTTGTAGTTTCAGCATTTTTAATATGGGCAAGTCAGAAAAATGATTTTTCCTGACTTTGTTCGGGTTTTGTTGGAACAGGTAACATTATGACTGCAAGAATGAGGTACATGACAGTACTAAATAAACATTCAATGCAAAGATCTTTGAAGAAAAGGGAAATATGTGCCTCTGGGTTCATATCATAACACTTGTAAATAATGCAGCGGTATGGTCAGTATGCCTGTGAGACATGAATTCTATTCTTGACCTATCATTGATATATATGACTCCAAGAATGAGGCACATGACAGTGCTAAATTAACATTCAATGCAATGATTTTTGAGGAAGAAAAAAATCGAATTTCACCTGGAATAATATATACATGTTCAGATTTATTTGGTATGCATTTCTATTAAACTATGAGAAACTTATTACTATGTCTAAAAACCCAATTTTTGTTTGTAATACGAGGACAAAATTTTTGCATAATAAACCATAATTATTTTTATCTCTTAAATAGGGATAAAATCCTCTTCAATGTTAAAAGAAAATAATCACTTGATTTCAAACCAAACATGATTTATTAAGTAAGAGACAAAAGTCTTCTTACATTACTTGAAACATATCTTGTAGATCTTTACAAGATATTATCACTGCCTTCAGTTACTTGTGTGGTATTGTAATATAATTGAAGTATCATGTTGAAGTATCATGTAGAAATTTTATCTCCTACTTAATGATAATTTCCATCACATACGAGACTATTTTCTGACAAAACATTGCTTGTTTTGAAATATAATCAAACGGAAATATATCTGAAGTGTATTGAATTCTTTAGAATGATTATGCATAGGTGAATGCCATTTGAACATCTAAAAAGCAACATTTTTCATAATAATAGAATTATTATGAACAATACTTTTTTCTTTTTCAACATCATCCTTTCATGTAAATATCATTGAGGTGTTTCTCCTGTCTATGTATCTGAACCAAGCCTTTGAGATAGAGTCTCCTCCTCCTCTTTAGAGTTTGAAAGAAAATACTGAATGGATCTTTCAAATTCAAACAACCTGTATTTAATCAGTATATGCTTTTGAAGGATATGCAATTTAAAGGGTCATTGAACAGTTCAGCATCATCCCCAAACTTGTTTCCACACATTTCAGGATTTTTACATCATTTGAAGTGTTAGCAGTAATAATGGAAGCATGCAAAGTTTCATTGCCAAATTCCAATCCCTATATGTTAAAATCTTTCATTGTTAATTATCGCTGTCAATATTGATAAATGCTGTCCCCTAGAGTTGAAATCTTAAAATTTGCTATATTAGTATAACAAAAGGGAAATTTGAATTTCTTTTGATTTATCTGCAAACTCAGAAACAAAAGGAAAATTCTATCACTAAAACTTAACCTCTTTCCTGAGTTATTGCATTAACACGCTCTTTTAGAGTATAGCCTCATATCCAAGATCAAAATAAAAAACAAAATGTCTTGAGGGTTTTGATCAAAATTTCTCAATATTTGGTTCTTCACAGTCAATACCTAACATATAGAGTGTAAATTATCTGCAAATAGAATTCTTACATTTTGTCAAATTAACCTTTAAAGTTCAGCAACAGTTTATACATTTAAACAATATTGATGTATACTCCTACTGAAGCTTCAATATTTATGTAAATGAACTTACAGAATAAAACTATCTTAACTCTGTTAAATGTTTGGGCAATATCTTCTTGATTTTAATCATACATATATTGTTTTAATAGGTTATAAAATATAAACTATATAGTTTTGTTGCATACTCATTCATATTACACAAGGAAACTGTTCATTTAAGATATAAAAATGTCTATATCTATTCAAGATTGCCTTTTCTGCAATCGTAGTCAATTTTAAGATGGTAATACCTACCTTAATAGTTTTTGTAAGATATAATAGTGCATTTAAAAGTATATATGTGCTACCAACACCTATTCATCCCCCCACTCTCCCACATCACATTACATCAATAATACCAACATTTTTCTCATACTTTTGTAAATTTAATGACTATGAATGATATGATCAAAATAGCATTGAATTACTTTAATACCAACTATAAGCGGCTCTCAGATTCATTTTTGCCTGTGATATCAAATCTATCTTTAAATCTACCTTTAATGCAGTTAAAAACAAAATTACAAAGCTTATAGCTCCTGCAATTGTTATTCAATGACTAGATGCTAGTTGATGAAATCACCATCACTCAGCAAATATTTTACAATACCTCTAAGATTCTCAATTCACATTATGCATGCATTTACTAAACACAATAATGCCATATCTAGGAGCTATATTTGACCTTTTTCAACATCATATATATCCTTGTGCAATCAACAACCAAAGCTTTTGTCACTTTAATACAGCCAAAAGTGTCATTGAATTGGGTCAGAACAGTCATTGTAGTTTATCTAAGTGGATCTTTCAAATATTGTTAAAAACTACCTATAATTTAAAACTCATTTTTCATTTTCCATCTTTCATTAAAGATGCATAAAAAAGCACAAGTTTTAAAATGTCTCCCTTTTATACACTTTTCAAAAGGAGTTATCCTCTTTCCTAAATAAAAAATGGTTATATTGAATATCTTGAATGCACAAATGTTTGCTCTTCCGCCTGATTATAACGTACAAACTATTTCAAAAAGGTCAAGCAAGATATGTTTCAAGAAAAACTCAGATCCGATTACAATCGTTATCATCATCTTTTATGCTCTCCTAGTTTTACTGCAGCATTTAACCCTTTCTCTGCTAAATTTTCCAAACCTTCATACTGAGAGTGTAAACTGCTTTTATTATTGTATCTATCTATGCTTCCTACTGCTTACTCCCGGCTTTGTTTATTTTGGAGATATGTAAAATGTGTCCTGTTCAAAAATGTGGAATGAAACCTACAGAATGAACAGTAGTATACATTTTTCATTAAGATAGCCATAACTCTCATAGATTATGTCTATTTCTAATATACAACATAGATTTTTAACAGACATAATTTGATACAAAGTTTATCAAATTTACCTTTCAATTTGACTTTTAATGAATCTTTGTTAAAATGTCTCCTTATTTTTTATCAATAGTCAAAGTATGTAAGTAAAAGGAATGGAAGTATTTTAAGGGACATACATTTATGACAAAATATAATAACATCTTTATAGCCATTTGCATCATTAACTGTAAGGCCAAGTAAAAAAAAAAACTAGTTTCTCGTCCTAACTTTTTGGAAAAAGGAGGATGAGGGCAGGTTTTTTTTTTTTTTTTTTTTTTTCAAAAATGGCCGATCCAAGATGGCGGACGGTCTTTTCCAAAAGGCAGCCAACCGTTCCCAAAATTTGAATTACTTTCTTCCAACATAGCAGATAATGTTTTTGCTTAGCTATTCACATTTTCAAAAAATTATTGATGATAGGTCTAGGAGTCATTGCAAAATTGTTAGTTGTATCCAAATTTTAATTTTAAAAATTGTTGATAGCTCAGTGGTCTTCAAAAATCAATCAAAAAATTGTTTTAAAAGAGTGCCAGAATTTTTATTTCAACTTGTTTCCAAATCGGATTTCGAAGAAAAAAAATGAAGATTTGGAAAAAAAAAATGAAAATTTTGAAAAAAAAAAAAAAAAAAATTGATGCGGCCGTCAAAACGCACGCGCACGAGGACGAGAAACTAGTATATTTTTTTACTTGGCCTAAAAAAACACTTTCAAGTAATTTTCTCCTCTATCTATTCTGACAAGGATAACATTTTTTGTCCATTTTGTGTTTTAATGAAGAAAATGTCGAGAGAATACTACAGATGTGATCTGACAGTAATCAATTGGAGCTACTTAAATTACCTTGAGTTTAAGTATAGTATGTAAAAGATATACTACTATTAACGCTTCTGAATATATTGAGTTAAGCAAAACTGCATCTACTCTGTATGTAGTGTTATGGTCAAGGATTTAAAATGACCGAGGCCAAAATCAGCTCACGGGTTCTTAAATAAAAGAATCAAAAAGACTGTGCTTGATTCAAAATCTAACAAATTATTTGCAGTTTAATAATACTCACTTTTAATTCTCTTCACAACTTTGTCTTAAATTATATAATAAACTTACAGTAATCGCTGTAAAAGTCCAAAATTATACAGTCTCTGAAGCACAAAGATCCTGAATATAAACTTGCAGTAAAGTAAGTCCCGGAGTCCAGGTGACAAAAGTATTTATCCAAATCGTTTCTCACGAAATCCAATGGCAATTTCAACACAATAGTCCAGTAGTAACAGCAATACTCTTCTTGACTTTGTATACTTTTATATAGTTTATGCAATTAGATTGAGAGTTAGAGTACAAAAACTCTTTATGCTAGTTAAAGCTCTGCTCCAGCCTTAAATCAGAATTGTGTGGCTTTTTGAATGTCTAAAACACTTTTAAAAAAATGTTTTGAAATATCTAACATAATAAATGCTACACTGTTACCTTTATGTTGTAAATCATTCCACATGTTCCAGTCGAATGCAATTGTCAATTGTTATAATTAAAGAAAAGCTAATTAATATACAAAAACATGTAAATAATCATGACAAGCAGGATTGAAATTCAACGGGTGTTTTTTAAGTTCGAGCATTCTATACATATTTTATAACTCAAATTCATTAATCCGCATAAATCCAGAATCCAGTATCCAGAGTCCCTTAACCTTACTTTATAAATAAAGTTTCTCTTACCTGTAATGTCCAACATATAAAAAAGCATAAGATGTATGGCAGAAAATATGAAAGACAAAAAGAGAAAATAACAAAAATGCATTAGAATTACACCTTAGCTTATAGTTTATTTTACTTGACACTACTTTTTCTTTATCTATTTCTTTATTTATTTTCTTTTAAACATGGGAATTTAATTTTGTTTCCAGTGGAAGCAAGGGTTTGCATAAGCAATGTAAAATAAAAGTGTATTGACATAATTTATGACTTCTGATTTATTTTTGAAATGTCTGATATGTTTAATATTTATTTTATAATGACAGATATTCACACATAAGTTTCATCAGGTTTTATCATATAAAATATCTAGAACAAAAAATACAGGCAAATTGGGCCACATGGGAACAATGGATGCAATTATTACAGGATACTATAAGTAGTTTATTTCACGCTACATTAATTTTCATGCTTTTCGTGCTCAATTCACCTAGCGTGAAAATAAATGTAGCGCTAAAAGTGGTATTTATAAACTGCAGCACGTTAAAATAATCACAAGCTCAAAAATTAAAGAGCGCAAAATGGGTCAAAATAGCTCAAAATTAGACTTGCACTAAAATTACTGAGCAAAAAATATTGGCGTTTACAGTATCCACTTTGACAGCATCAGAAACAGCTGTTCTACAGAAAACAAACTAATTACGTTTTACTTGTTAGGTCAGTGAATACATGTAACTTCTGGACAAGATGTACACCGGCGTGTCCAGGATATTTTCCTGCGGGGGGCAAAGAGGGGCTTTCAGTATTTTGCGCTTGAAGCCTAAAAACATCAAAAATCGACTGATTTTGCATGATTTTTAACAAAGTGCTGGAGGCTTCGGCACCCAAAGCCCCCCTCCTGGACACGCCAATGATGTATATCCTAACTGTAACTGTGTGTCTCATCTTGTTTGATTTTATGTGAAATTCACTTGACTTGAAGCAATCAATCTGTTACACATTGAAGATAATCTAAGATACGTGTATATAACAGATGTATTGTATCAATTTTTTAAAGCCATGCATAAATCTCAAACGGCACTGATAAAAATACCTTCATTAGACAATCCCAACATTCCAGATAAAAAGAAAAATCTCCCACACATGTTAGAGTAACCCTAATGACTCCATGTAATTCAGAATTAATATACATGCCTACATGACTCTGACACTATAGTACACAGTTTAGACATATATTCAAGTCTAAGAGGAAACTGTCTGATAACAATCCCACTGACATTGAAGATTAATGCCCTTTGTACAATAGTTTGATAGATGTCATGTCAGCATTGCTATGTATGATGTAGATTGTATACTAAAGATATACATTAGTGTGTGGATAATGCAATTATTCATCAAAAATGAATGTCATATCAGTCAAATTTTAGAAAAACACTGGGCTACGTAATCAGGTTTTCATTACTCTGTATAAAGTGTCTGTGTATCTCAAAGAAATACGAGGGGGTATCAAAAAGTTTTAAAGTTTACCGAATAGACACTCTTCTTTATGTACATTTTGGTGCAGAAATGGTCTCATAAGTAGTTTTACTTTCTTTACGGGAGGTGGTTGATGTTATCTACCTACCCGCTTATTTAGAGCTGCATGGTGGAAATTGAGACATGCAGCATAATTTAGTCACTGCACTTAAAGGATTACAGGGCCCAGTAAATCTTAATGACACGACTCAAGTTAAGTTGTTTGATACCATTGTAAGGTGTAGGGGTTTGTTTTTGCATTGATAGCAAAATTATGGAAATTGGTCAACGAATAACGTCAAAATTACGTAATAAAACATGGCCGACCTGAAAATGTTGATTTTCATTGAAATATAAAAACAGATTTTTCCAATACAGAGGATTCCTGTGGAAAGACAATAAAAGTAGGACAAATGTGTTACTTTGCATATTGACTATGCAAAGATGCCTTAAGTATCTCGTAATAAAATAACGTTCCTGGCTTTTTTTCTTCTGGGTAAAGTTAAAACTTTTTGATATCCCTCGTAAGGCAAATTAGGCCACATGGGAACGATGCAAAGCAATTACAGGATGTCCGCCCAAGCATTATTAGAATCGAGTGATCTCTAGAGTGCAATTTAATTACATTTTACTTATCAGGTCAGTGCAACTATTTTACTCTTTGACAAGATGTTCAGGCAATCTGTAATTAATTACATGTCTCATCTCTTTTGAACTTCTTGGAAATCTACTTTTGGGCTTGAACAATAAAATCTGTTGAAATTGCCATATAAGTGCTCTTGCAGCTTTGTCCAGGTTTCATGGGAGCAGGTCACATATACATTTAGGATGATCTGAAGAGTCAACAACACACTTTGTGACTGCAATTTACACCTTCTGAGGCCATGCAGAAACCCAAGGACAAAATTACAGGCATGGATTGTGTAGGGTTAACCCTTTTGGTCCTGAATTGCCATATATGTGTATATCACCCATACTAAATTAATATACACTCAATACGAATTGGAATGCCTGCGCGTTCTCTTGTAAGCTCCTTTGGAAATGCTCAGGCGGCCTTAATCAAATCAAATCACTTTATTCACAATATCATACATAAATATACTATTAAAAACAATCAAAAAACATGACAATGATATTGCAGGAATGATCAAAAGGCCAAGAAGGCCCGAAGGGATCATCCCCTGAAAAAAAAAACAAGGTTTCAAATACACACAAAAAAAAATACAAAAAAAGGATACACTACATAAACAAAAACCAAACAAAGCACATAAAGGGGAAGGGTGCACCAAAGTCAACAAAAATCATAATTGGCAATCATGTTGGATTTATAAGTTTTTCTAAAATTTTTAACTGATTTACATTGTTTTAGATTTGTTTCAAGAGTATTCCATAAAATTGGTCCTGTTGTGCGAATTGCACGATCAGAAAATTTTTTCTTTGTTTTATTGATACTATAATCTGAAGCGTTTCTAGTTTGATACTTATGAACTTGGTTATTTGTAATAAAATAGTCTGAAAATATACTTGGGAGGCGCTTTGTTTGATGTTTGTACATAAAAATACCCAGTTCCAGTTTAAATGTATCAAATATGTTTAAAACATTGTGTTTTTTTAACAATGGTTCTGTGTGGGGTCTATAATGCTCACATGAAATTGTTCTAATAGCCCATTTTTGTAATTTAATAACTTTATCTAAATAGATTTTACATGTATTACCCCAAATAAGAATACCGTAATTAATGTAAGGCAATATCAGAGTACAATATAAAGAATGTAAAATATACTCTGGTACATAATGCTTCAATTTAGTAAGCATACCTACATTTCTTGAGATGGTCTTGGATATTGCGTCAATATGTTTTTTCCAAGTCAAATTTTTGTCAATTATAACTCCCAACAATTTAGTATGAGCTACTACAGGATTGAAAGGGTAAATAAAAACACAGCTGATCATATGCAACTCCAAACATTTCAAAAATCAAAAAACCCATCTTGTTTAGGCTTTCACCAAGGAAACTCAACTTAGTACTTGGTCCCAAGGAAGCTTGGAAGCTTATCTTCAACTGCGCTCCAAGATGTTTTTAAGTTCAGTTTTTGAATGTAATTTTACTCAGTCTCTCTCTTTCATGTTGGTTTGCTTCTATAAAATGTTAACAATATTGCAT
>JXSR01S045521.1:0-10534 GCA_000969725.1 Ophiothrix spiculata
CATTTAACCATATATAAGTTTGTTAACCTTAAAGTAGTCAGCTACTTTACTTAAACACAATTCCAAGTGATTTTAAAGATCATTCATACATTTTGCTTTACACATAAAGATTTTCATTCAAAATTTAGATGATACATCAGTATAAAAAATTTCTTCTTGAACGAAAACATAAGTTTGAACAAATATATACAGGTAAAACACAGTACTTTTTGCACTTTGCTGGATATAAAAAAACAAGCCCAAATCGCACATTGTTTTGATCATGTTGCATCAGCGGTAAATGCAAAATGCAGGCTTGTTTATCACAGGACACTGCACGGAGGTGCTAAAACTGTATTCAGTGCAGTTTAGTTGCATCTATTGGGTTCGATTCTGACTTATTTTTATTCTTTAGTGTAAAATATCGTTACAATGGCGACGATGTAGAGAGTCAGATATTTGTATCTGCAGGACCATGGATGCCAATTAACGATGAAGAGCTTGCTTCTATGTGTCACATTTTAAAAAAGAAGAAAGAAAGAAATGCTGACCTACCGACCCATCTGAAATTTTTACCCGGAGGGCAACACAACAATTTTTTTTTGGCCTTATAATTGCTTAAACAACTAGAAGTTCTTTAGATGTAAGATGTAATTATTTGGATAAAGTAATTTGCAAGATGACAATTAGGTAGTAAATCAAGACATAGAGATCACCTGATGTATGGGAGAAACCCTGCCCGTTCCCCCAAAGACTATATTTTAGGTTGATATCAAGAGAGTTCAAAATGCAAGTCCTGATTATGTGATAAAAGACGCTCTTATGGGATTAACAAACAAGTTAATTACTTTACTGGAGACATGTAGGAGAACTAGAGATTTGATACGAGGGAAGATATTCTTTTGATACAAGGTTTATGAATAATGTGCACGTTTCAATAGTTGTCAGTCTATTTTAATTCTGATGGTTTTCAAGCGACTCTTTGTATGACACATTATAGACTAGAGCAGGAGAAAATCGTTAAGTTTTCAATAATTCAAGAACTTGTGTATTTTCAGCATGTCTGTTCTGACAACTACTTGAGTAGTCAGCATTGATAATAGTCTTTTCTAATAGTATGACACAAATAAAAGTAAACATTGTTAGCTCTTTTAATAGAAGTGCCTAAGACAAAGCCCTAAGCAGAGATTTTAGTTATAAATACTGTTGTTCTGTCTTTAAGAACTTTAATCTCTCTTTAATCAGATCACAAGGGTACTAGGCTTGAGTTATCAATGAGTTTCACATTTCTTTAATTGAGTCTCAAAGTTTACAATTTGTGTGTGCATTGGACACTGTTTGGTCTAATGTTAGCAATAATGCTTGAGGATATGTAAGAGAGAGTAAACAGTTGGATGGAATTTAATTATTGTCCAAGACGGCTGTATTTGAGGTTATATACGATATGTTATTATCACAACTTCTTCTGATCCAGAACTTTTTTTATTTTTAATCATGATATATTCTGCAAATACGAAGCTGTTAAAGGAGATGCATTCATCACAATACACCAGACATCGGGTGTAATTGTTGGGCCTGTCCCAACTGATTGCTAAGGTGTTTATTTTCAAGACCAGCATGATATCATGCTATTTTATTTGAGCTCTTTAGAAAATTGGTCAGCTTTATTTGTTTTTTGGCGTGTGTTATACCTCTCTGGCAACAGTGTGTCTCTACGTTTAAAGCAATGTTTCAAAATCAGGCATGATCGATAAGTGGTGAAGGCGGAAATAACAGTGAAATTACCTACCTTTGCAAATTAAACATCAGGCATGAAAATCCTACGTCTTTTTAGGTGGTTTTTAAGTAAAAATTGACCTCTTCAAGCTCAGTGATGTTGAAAAATACCAAAATTTCAATAAATGTCAGTATGATGTGCAAGCTTATCCTTAGCCCACTTATATACAGCAAGTCTTCCTAGCCTGGCCTAGCAATAAAGAGATGGCGATGTGCTTCATTCATGTTAGCTCATATGCTTTACTTTGATTTTACCATTACCTACAATTTGCCCAAACATGCATTGTTTGCTGCAGTGGGCACTAATATCTTTTGAATGTAGCAGCTTACCCTACTAAACAAAAGTAGACCTGAATCACCAGGGCAACCTAAACTATCATGACGGATTCCAATCCAAGGAACGTCTCCCAGGAAAAAGCCTGAGATAGGATAGTCATTCCTATTTCACAAGGCAACTGTGACTCTAGCTATTATAGAGTTACTATAAGTAACACATTTATGCTAATAAATATAAGGGAGTTTACTTGGTATAGTAAAACATCTAATAAATCTAAAGGAGTTTACTTGGTATAGTGAAACATCATTCGAGTCATACGTCATGTAGGTAATAATCTTTTTTAGAATTTTAATCTCGACTGATTAATTGACTTGCCCTTTGAAATTCAAGAATAAGTCTCTATGATAACGTTTATCACTCAAAACCAAAATCCAAATCAACAAAAACCTTGAAAAAATATCTTAGACCTCTTCATCATCAGTCTGTCCTTTAAACTATAATTCACAGTCGTAATATTTAAAACTTAACCTTAGCCATATACCCGTGGGTTTTGTTTTTGTGATAGAATTCGGTGATTCCGTCGATTATCAGTACTCTAACTTGCAGAAATGCTAATCAAAAATCCACAGCTCCTATATTATACATGTAGTATAGCAGAATGAAAAACATAATATTTTACTTCCAATGTATGATCCTATCATAGGATTCTTAACGTTGTTGTAACCCCCATAACATTTTGGAACGGAAACCCCCTATAAAATTAGTTTTACTATCAATAGATATGTATGATCCTCCCCTATCCAACAATACCAAGGTCACAAAAATCGGCCAATTCGTTAATTATGACGTCATAAAGGTCTTTCAGGTAGAACAAATGACCACCAAAATCAAAATGTTTCTAAATAACGGAATTTCATCGGGGTATTGCAAATAAAGAAGGAAAATTATATTTCTAACGTGCAATGCAAATTTCAGCCTTATAGTATGCATATATTTTTCAAAATGGCGATTTGTCAAAAATGTCACCGGGTTGCAACAACCCCCCTACACCTCAACTTTGATGTTGATCAAAATGACCACAAAAGCTGTAAAAGAGATTACCCGAATGCCTTGGGTCTGTTGCTGTTGCGGTTTTATACTGCGGGGGGGAAATTTTTTGGGTGGGGGGTTGCAAACACCCCCCCCCCCCTGGTTAGACGAGGGTTAAAGTTAACTTGTTCTTATAGGATGTCCCGTCAACTCTGGATGCGTCATTTCCTATTTATAAGAAAGGCATATAAACTGGTGTAATATTGATAGTTGCCTTTGATGAGTAGGATAACGTTGTAAACAAAGACTTAAAATATAAAAGGTAAGATATTTAGTACACAGTAAACCAGAAGGATAAAATAATGTCATCGTTGTGTTCTTTGTAGAGCGCTTTATAAATGTTTTGTAGTAATAATAATAATAATAATAATAAGTGTCAGTTTTGGATGATGAATATTCCACTTAATCCGCAATTAGCATGATAACACTAATAATAATAATAATAATAATCTGCATTTATTAGAGAAATAAGGTTCACTTTGGCTATACAAATTTGATAGACTTCTGCAGGTATTTTATTATTACTGGATTGTGTGAGGTAAAACACTACGAGTCAAGGCAACGTTTGCAAGTTATATAGATAAGTCTCCTGCTCTTTTCACGTTCGGACGTTAGATAATTTCTCCTCTAAAGTTCAGTGTTTTAGCGGTAGTGGGTGGGAGGGAGTTTTTCAGGGAAAAGACAAATTTAAAGAAATAATAATAATAATAATACGAGTTTATTTACCCCTCAATTAAAACTATGTGAATGAAAAAAATATCAAAAGGTCAAAATATTAGACACATTTGATGAAAAGTCAAGGTATTTGAGTGGAGTACTGATAAGAAGATAGCAGGATATATGTTTGGATGGCTACAGTAATTTCTTTATGATAGTTTTGTCAAATTTCTTCCTGCAAAACTTCCTTAGAATTAGAGGATCTGATCATAAGGGTGTATGCTTATAAGTACAACATTGCAATATTCAAAATATTAGGCCAACAAGTCCCACTTTAAGTGGTAATATCTGAGTTTATTGATCATGATGTATTACTTATTAAAGATGTGATGCTTCATAACTACAAATACAACTCATGAAATGTTTGGTCCACCTGCAGTTGAATAACTAGTCCACCTAGATGGACTATTGAATAACGGGCATGCAAACGTGACTTTGCTTAAATCACCTGGGGATATGTCTTCAGCAATTCAAAGTTAACAATATTTTGCATTCAGCAATAGACTTGGCCAAGCCTTACTTGAGTTGACCCACATATATCTATAATCTTGCTTTGTGCGATTCAATTATCCATCTAGTTGTTGTTTTTATGCACAGAAATTGAGATACTACTACTAGGTGTTCTCCCTCAGGCCGGATATGTTGAGGAAAACTAACATTGTCTGACAGATAATATATTGGTTTGTTGAGATCTAATCAAGTCTTCACTGATTTTGTTGTATTTATTTGTGATAAGGCTATGGCGAACAATCAAGATATACATCCGAGGTGAGTACGTGTGGCAGACATATTCAACATTCTCCAGATGCCCCAATAAGTATAGAAAAAACAAAGTATTCTTGGCGTTTATCTATTTCACATTGTAATATCTTTGATCAAATTTGTATTCTTTTGGTAATCCATTATATTAAAAAGAATACTCTTTAAGTTTAATCCATATAGAAAACTGGCATTGAAACTAATTTTAACAGTTGTGATACAAAACTAAAGAGCGACACTTAGAAAAACAAGTCAAAGATTAAAAGATTAGGTCTTCTGTTGATGTGTGACTTGTTTTTCTAAGTGTCGCTCTTTCTTTAGTTTAAGTAGTAAACTATTAATTTATTAAAATCGACTCTATCGGAGCATTCGGTCCCGCAGTAGCCTCATTGCATCTTGAGGGAAAAGTGGGGGAAATACCATTTTATTATACAAGCCGTTAAAGATTGGTAGGCTGGACTTTGCTTTGTCAATCTGACCCTAGCAAGAAATGTTTGGCAGATTTTTGGGCCATTTTTCAACGGAATTTAACTCAACGAAAGATAAAACATGATGCATCTAAAAGATTCATCCTTGGAATGATGTCTTTTTTGCAGAATAAAACACAAAAGTAATACGTACCTTTAATATATAAATAAGACGGCCTGAAGGAGTAATAATGAGATTGTTTATAGCTAGATAGAGTCAATGTATCCTATCTGACCCAATTGAGCAAATTATGGTTGTCACAATCTAATTATCTATCCAGAAGTTGTTTTTTATGTAAAAAGTGAAAAGAAATGTGTGGGCAATTGATAATCCAGCATCTTTTTATGCTTAAAAGTTTTGTGGGGAAAATTTCTTACCGTTTTCAATCTATGTGGAATCGTATCTTTTATGACGTCTTTATCAGCGTATGGGGTATGCCATATATGCCATGTATGTATGTATGTATGTATGTATGTATGTATGTATGTATGTATGTATGTATGTATGTATGTATGTATGTATGCCGGGATGGCAAAAATATTTTTTCGATTTCCATATCGAAATGGGCAAAATAGGGCAAAATGGACTCAAAATTAAGTTTCTTTGTATATATCCTTCCAATTTGCCTAAACTTCTTTTAGAATTGAGTTTTTATGTTAGCCAAGACCATCGGCTATCAAAATCTGAAATTTCATTTACACTCAATCTCAAATTTCAAACTGATATTCTGGCTATATTTTGTATGATGGTATGTCTTTGGTAAAAGTCTTGTTCTTGAAGTATTATCATTTCAACAAATGTAGACGAAACAGGATTGTTGGACTTTGCTTTGTCAATATGACCCTAGCGCAAGAAATGTTTTTGAGTTTTTGGCCATTTTTTAACGGAATAACTCAACGAAAGAGAAAACATGACACATCCAGAAGATTCATCCTTTGAATAATGTCTTTTTGGTAAATTAAAAGTAATGCGTACCTTTAATTTAAATAAGACGACCTGAATGAGTAATAATGAGATTGTTTATAGCTAGATAGAGTCAATGTTTCCTAGCTGACACAATTGAACCAATTATGCTTGTCACAATCTAGTTATCTATCCTGAAAGTTGTTTTTATGTAAAAAGTGAAAAGAAATGTGTGGGCAATTGATAGTCTGCCATCCAGCATCTTTTTATGCTCATTTTTGCGTCGACTTTGACTGTTGACGTACAGCCTAGCACTAGGATTTACTCATTTTTGCGTCGACTTTGACTGTTGACGTACTGACATGACATCTGACTGACATGGGTTTTGTGGTGGCCTTGGACTTTGACTGACTGTACAGATGCTCAGGGCGGACATTCCTTTATTACTGCGATTTTCGGTCTTTCTACTGTGTAGATCCAAATTATGCCTTTTTGTCATCCAAATTCCAGCGCAAATTGCATTGTAAATTGTCCTGTTATAGCTTTTTCGCTAGTTACGCATTTATGCGTTGTTCGGTGGTACGCAATTTAGCGGGACCGAGCTACGCATTCTTGCTGATCTAGGGACGAAGTTTCCCGTCGTCTTGTTTGTTGTGGCAACTGCATAAATTTGCGTCGCCACTCTTTAAAACGGCGTTCCCGATTGGCTGTCACTGTTGTTGAGTGGTTCTGAGTGAGGGCGCTCACAAGATTTCGCGCAAGTTTCGCAACAGTTGTGGAGTTAACATGTTACACGTTTATTTTTCGCTCTTGACGTTTTCCTAAGTTCTGTACGACAGCCCAATTTTATCAACTTTGACTTTCACCATAATAGCGGCAGACTCTGTGATCAAATATGGATTATTTACTGGAATAAATCTATTGGAATATTATGTGCATAACCTTATATTTTCTTTGTTACTCCATCATTTTCTAGTCTTGGATTGTATTAAATCCCCAAAGTTTCCCCGCATTGATCCATCGTCGGTCCATTACAATATCTTTGTGACGTCTTTATTAGCGTATGGGGGATGCCCGGGATGGCAAAAATATTTTTTTGATTTCCATGTCAAAATTGCCCGAAATGGTCACAATTGGGCAAAATTGACTCAAAATTAAGTTTCTTTGTATATCCTTCCAATTTTCTTCTTTCATAATTGAGTTTTGCATTAGTCAAGACCATCGGCTATCAAAATCTGAAATTTCATTCACACTCAATCCCAAATTTCAAACTGATATTCTAGAATTTCAGTTTGGTACTGTATGATGGTATGTCTTTGGTAAGGGGCGCACCATTTGATTCTTAGGTGGGAGGGAACATGGAATTTTTTTGAAAAAAAAAAACACGTTGCCACCGAAGGCGGCGAAAAAAAAATCTTGCCCCAAAGGAGAGTAAGAAAACAAATTAAAGCACATTGAAAAATGAAATAAAAAAAACTTTGCTGCCGAAGGCTGCGAAAAAAAAAAATCTCGCCGCCTTCGGCGGCTAAAAAAACTTGACTCGACACCAACTTCCAAATCAAAAAGGGTTGCTCTTGAAATATTATCATTTCAACAAATGTAGACGAAACAGGATTGTTATGTTACCGTAAACTAAACACCATATGCAACTGTGTAATTTTGTATGATATCTTAGCCTACTTTCGTCAGTTGTTTCGTCTAAAATCCGACCATTTAAACAAATGCTGTTTACCAAACACATTATGTTGATTTATCATTTCTTGTTGCAAAACTAATTAAAACTGCAAAAAGCGAAAAAAAAACCCATATGATAAAAGCACATTTCAGATTTACTATATCAGCGCATTTACCAAAAATATATATTAGTTTTTGGAACAAAGCTTCACTTTTCCTTCTTGTTTTGATTTTTTGTCCTTATTTTGTCCCCCTGCCTTTAAAAGTTCTCTCCAAACTTTTCAAGGTCGGGCAAATCACCCACTTCGCCAACCGTAGTTAGGGGCTCACCATTAGATTTCCAGGGGGCAGGAAGTTTTTTGAAAAAAAAAAAGAAGTTCCCCCTGGACGTGGAATAGGCAGAAAAACAGTCATTTCCAGGGAAAAAATTTGCTCCCGAATGGGGCGCTAAATTTTTTTAAACCCTGAACCCAACTTTCTGCTCCTCCCTGAAAATCTAATGGTGTGCCCCTTACAAATCAATCACCTTTGAACTCTCCAATCCTGCCATTTAAAATGTCTTCTACAGGGTAGATCAGCTTTTTCAGTTGGAACTTTATTTCAAAATTACCTTTCTTGTCACTGCCATGCAATATGTAGTTTTTTATGATTATTTCTGAAAGGCCATGTGTATCCTGCGGCATCTGTATATGGATTTATACGATCATCTTCTAGGATTTAACAGTTCTGTTCCTTGCTTATGTTTTATAAACTGTCACGTTGCATTTTGTAAGGTAATACGTCATATTTTGGCATACCGATTTTACAAAAAGAGATAACAATTCCCTGATTATAAAATGAGTACAATTTTAGAATTAAAACAATTAGCTACATTTATGCATTATTGGTGCAATAACTGTGCACACATTGCCCAAGATTAACCATGAAAATCTGTTTTAAAAATACAATTTCTTTACTAATATATGAGTCACGTGTAATTTTGACTCTGATAGTAATATATTCTTTAAGGCACACATTGAATGAATGCAAAACAGCAATTGATGATAAATTAAATGACGAAAAAGCAATAAATATTAATATATCCTAGAAAATCCTGAAGTACTATGTAAAAACTGCAGGCAAATAAGTGATTTATGCTTCAAGCACTAACAATATACTATTTCCTTATATTGAAACAGTTTTTTAAATACTTTGCTCTCTTTATGATCATTCCTGAAAGGTCGGGTGAACCCTGAAGCAACTGTAAATCGAACGTGGATTTGCACGATCATCTTCTGGGATTTAACCATACTTTGCAGATATTTCATGATCTATCATATTTTATAAGATAATGTTCAATATTTTGGCATGCCGATTTTACAAAAAAACAAAAAAGCAATTCTTTCAACATACGTTAGTTTAGAATAAACTTCAGGCTAAAGAATATGCGTATATCATTGTATACACTAAAACATTTGAAAAAGAAATGCAATTTTTGACTTTAAAATAAGATATATTGTTGGGGCGATGAAATGAATACTGTGATGCAACATAGACCCAAGTCCCATCTTCAGTTGCCACTGACCGAAAGAAAACTTTTACTTATATTAGCCTTAAGAGTTGGAATGATTCGTCTTGAATTGTAAAAAACGCCTAATCCCTTACCGTGTTTGAACCTTCCTAAACTCATGAAGATTAATAGGTACTTTGTATAATGACAAACAAACAAACACAAAGTCCCATCTTCAGTTGCCACTGACCGAAAGAAAACTTTTATTTATATGAGCCCTAAGAGTTGGAATGATTCGCCTTGAATTGTAAAAAACGGCTTATCCCTTACCGTGTTTAAACCTTCCTAAACTCATGAAGATTAATAGGTACTTTGTATAATGACAAACAAACAAACACACATTTGTTTTGCCTAAATAGGAATGTTATCTTGCCGTGTCATTACTTTTTATTATTATTGTAGCTTAGTATTGTTTTGTTTGTTGAACAGGGGATGCAATTAATATGTATTGCATAGTCATTTTTTTGGTTGCATCTCCTCAATCTTGGTGTTTGATTTATGTATTTTTTGTATCATAATGAAAATGAATATTAATGTGGAAACAATCTGAATAGTCCGATCTTAAGACCGTTTTTCTATATGCTTATGCTTGTCATTACTTTTGCAATTTGTTCTACCCCATTCATGTTTACCAGCCTTGTTGTCGGATGTCAAAGCTGTATAGGGCTCACAAGCTGTATGAGAACTATTATCACTTATTATCTGTTATTCTCAAACATATCAGATACATAAATCATGTAATGCAAGATACAAGTAGGCAGGGGCGTAACCAGTAGGGTGTCCGGGGGGGGGGGCAGCTTGCCCCCCCCCCCCGGACCCAAAAAAATCGGGAAGGAGAGCAAAAAAATGGGAAGGAAAGAAAGGTAGGAAGAAGAGAAAAAAAGAAGAGAGAAGAAGAAAAGGGGGAAAGAAGAGGGAAAAGGAGAAGGAAAAGAGAAAAGGAAGGAAAAGAAAAGGGAAAGGAGAAAAGAAAAATGAAAGAAACCATTATTTCATCCAAAAATAGGCGTTTTTTAGCTAAAATAAACAAATTTGTCGAAATATTTTTGCCCGCGCGCTACGCGCGCGTTAATTTTTTTCCTTCAAAAATTACAAAAATCGGGAAGCCTCTTGAGTCTTCCCCCCCCCCGGACGGTCAAAGCTGGTTACGCCCCTGCAAGTAGGGGCCGCCAATTATATTCTTTTGACAAAATGATGCACAATTGATGTGAGTTTTTCGTGTAACAAAGCCATTAGGGACCGTTCACAAACACTTGTTAGGGGGGACCTGATGCAAAAAAAAAAATATGGCAGAAAATGTTAGGGGCCCCCCTTCAACTTTATTATTTATTATTTATTATTTC
>JXSR01S045524.1:14864-27182 GCA_000969725.1 Ophiothrix spiculata
TATAGGTCCCCCAACATGGGTCCAGATTAAAATGGGCTAGAAAATGACCAAATTCGCTGCGTAAAAAGTATACCTAGTATGAATTTCTTGTTTGTTGCATATGAAAGGTTAGATACCATAGATTAAGTTAACTCTTTTGTATTTCTGATGTTTTCCTTAATTATTTCATAACTGAAATACTGGTGTTTTCAATGTTATTCTGTACACAAAAATTGTAATTTGGCCAATTGTGCATCAAAATATGCCAATTTTTGAACATCAGAATTGCAAAAATGTCTTTTGCTCCCATTAATATTTACTAAGTAACCTGTCATACATAACATACTAGAAGTCTATATACTTTTCACACAGCGACACCTTGAAGTTGGTCGTTTTGGGGCCGATTTTAACTGGACCCATGTTGGGGCCCTTTTTTTTGGGGGGAGGGGCCTATAAAAACAAGGATGGTTCAAATTGTCTGTTGTTTTTGCCTTTTTTGTACTCTCCGCTGGCCATACAACACAATTCAGGTAAAATAGAAGCTTTGAATCATCCTGTAAAATAGGAGTGTGATAAGGCCACAAAATTTGGGGAAAAGCCATCTGCCGGTGTGAGGGGGCTACTTTGGACCTAGACCACCCTTATATTCAAAGTGAAGTCCAGATCTTGGTGTTTTAATCAAATTTCAATTGACTACCAGCTAAGTGGAACAAAGTGGCTATGTCGTGCTCTGAAGCCATTTTTGCCAAATTGATGGCAAATATGCCACATCTTTGAGAGGCTACAAAATCTGAACGAAATGGAATATGAATTTTTCGGTTCAAACTCATTTGTTTGACCACAAAATGAATCACTGACACTAATTAGAACAAAATCTGAGAAATCATGGCAACCCATGCAGGTGATACCAGCCTAAGTGCCACATGGGCAAACCCAGGGGGTTCGAACCACCATCGCCTTCATCGGCGTACCTATTGTCTCTTCCTCTCGCAGAGATGCCACTTAGTATCACTAGAAAATCCTGAAACTTTCAGAAAATGCATGTAAATTTTGGCAAAAGAGCTGAAAATAGTAAATTTGGAGTTTTAAAAATCCTGAAAAATCAAACTTAGGGAGTAGAAAAATCCTGAAAAGTGGCATCTCTGCTCTCCCGTATCAAAGCATTCAGCTCTCTTAAACCCAGGCTTAAACGTATGGCGACTTGTAAAAATGGCAAATTTCTCTGCAGTGGGGCGTACTTAGAAATTTTCAGTTGAGGGGGCGAGCAGGGGCAAGACAACTTTGCAGGGGGGCAAAAGAGTTTTTGTTCAGACACAAAAAGGTACACCCCACAATTTTTCATGTAGCAAATCATCCAAATTTGCTAAAATTTATTAAAAAATTTACTATTTTGGTGAAAACTAGACTTTTTTCTTAAATTATAGCCAAAATTTTGAAAAACTAACCCATAAACGGGTTAAATGTTGCACAGTTACATTACCTATACACTATGTATTGAAACTCTGTACTTTTCTTGATTTCATTTTGGGGGCGAGCGGGGGAACAGACATTTTTTCTGGGGGGCTCCCCCCCCCCTCTAGTTAGGATTGAAAGCAAATCTGTCATAAAAGTTAGATCAAGACATAAGTCTCTTGTGTGCATATTAAGTCCTGATATTAATTGCTTTCGAAATTCTTAATTAAAGCAATAGCCTACTATAAGATTTTGATCAAAAATTGTTTTAATTAAAAACAGCATAAAATTGAAGAATGTGACTATCTTAAAGCATTTTCAAGTGTATTTTGTCCAAAAATTGTTTTGCCACCAAAAAATGGATAAAAAGCACATGCATGCTTTCCTACACTAATACATGTTGAATTAAATTTGGGATCCCGAATTTAATTCAACAAATGGCCATAACAGAATAAGTAATCATCTTTGAGCCAAATCGTTTGGAGGGTATTCATATCTACCAAAAAGAAACCCAATAAGCCCGAAAAATCAAAAGTCATGGGTGACAGGGGGGCGCTTCATTTTTAACACTTTATAGTATTGCTTTAAGTCATTTCGATTTTATTTTTAAGCTGCATGATTTATTTGAAATGAGTCTTTTTGACGAACTTATTATTTTAAATTTCAAAATTTTGCAAATTTGTCATGTAGCAAGTGTCTAAGAATGCCACATCGTGCTCATGTTTTGGACATTTGGGGGAAAACTCTTACATTCAAGGAACTTGCACGTATAGGTAATGTGCAACGTGCATGTAAGTAAGGACGCCGAACGTGTAAGTACGATCTCCGTACGATAACGTAGCAAATGCATGGAGTTCGTACTTTGTAAGCATGTTAGGCCTACGTACAATGCACCAACTACGAACAATGCATGCAAACATCGCAGCTACTTAAATCGTACCGTACTTACACTGTGCACACACCGTCCGATTGATGTGCATGATGCAGGACCTCCCTACGATTGCCACGTCTTCCCTACGTTTTTAAGAAAAAACATAGCAAATCTGGCCTCTCATAAAACGTACGAACAAAAATATGCTTTTATAGTAGTGATGAAATTTACTAATTTTGGTGTCATTGTATTTATTTGTTATGAAATACTCTTTCCAATAAACTCAGTTAATAAAATGAAGTTTTTGGCTTGAGTGTCTCGAGCAAGTTGTGCTAGTGTCTACTGTATAACTAGTCTTAGTTAGAAGTTAGAGAAGGTTACCGCCGTATTAAAGGTACATGGGGCCGATTTTTAAAATGTTAGTTTTTGCTGTCATATATATGAAAGATCACGACTTAAGATGTTTTAATTTCAAATTGAGTCAAATCGGAACAACCGTTTTGATTTTATGAGCAATTGTATTTTCCATTAGCCTATCCTTTACTGTGTAAATTTATAATATTATGGTAACCATAATATTAATAATTTTAACACATTTTCTCTTATATCTCCGAAACGTGGCATGTTTCAGCTGTAAAATGTCACATGCCTGGGTAATGAGAAAAATATGAGGAATATTTTGGTACCAAATCTCAAAAAGTTTGAAAAAATGTTGACCCAATCGGACAGGGCTCCTTTAACCCCTGAACTACCCTGACCTCAGTAAATGAGCAATATTTATTCAACCTTTTCTAACCTGTATTTAAATTTTTAAATCTTGTTTATTTTATTTTATCAATTTTTGGACTGCCAAATTTTGAACCACTTTGAAGTCTAGTTACACTGTCACTGTCAAAATAAATGATACCGGTACATCTAAATGCCATTAAGATCACAAAACAAATTGTTGAATTGTACGGAAAATTTATATGTAATTAGCTTTAAAAGGAATATCTGGAATAAAGCTGGAAAACGTACCTTTTCAAGGTGATCAAAACGTGGAAGCGGGCGTGGAAGTGATGCAAGTTTCTCTACATATCGGTGACCTTTGTTTTTTAACAGGCGCGTCATACTAAATTTTCTAAATTTATAACAAAACGGGGAAACCCAGGCCTGGTATTTTTTAAGGTTTCTGTCGAGACCAAGGAAGTTATAGGGGGAACACGGATTCCCCCCTATAACTTCCTTGGTCGAGACTGTTTTTTCATGTCGACATGTCGCAATAATTTTTTGTCGACGTCGAAATAATGTCGACATAAAGTTGATATCAAAGAGCTAGTTTTAACGGGAAAAACGATATTGTTTGAATAAGCTTAATGACCCGTTTTAGACGTAGACTTACAATACGGATGATATTTATAAAATTGATATTTTGTAACTTTTTGTTGTGAAACATCATGATAACTTTAAAAACGGTTGTCAATGAGGAACTAATGAGCATTAAATTATTTATGCAACAGCTCAACTGCTAATAAACAGCCATAAATTGCCAATCAAACATAAGTTTTTACAAAATTTTACTTGCCCAGTTTTGTCGACAAATAAGATTTCATGTCGAGATATGCTTTATGTCGACATAAGGCATGTCGACAGAAACCTTAGTATTTTCACAGCTCATTAGGAGCTATAGGTGGTTCAGGTATGAGATGTGAAAAGTTTCAGAAAGTTAGTTCAAATCAGGGTCTGCTTCAAATTGATGTTGTAGGCCTACATGTGTCACCTTTAATTACAATATACAAACTTTGTGCAACCTGGGACAAACTGAGATTTTTATGTCTGGGGTAGCTTCGGGTGCTGCTAGGCCCTATAGCATAGCAGGCCTACAAAGGTAATTTGTGCAACTTTGTCTGTTTAATCATGCAACACTTGATTGAACAACTTTGCATGACTTGTCAACCTTGAATAAATTTGTGCAATTTTGAGCAACAATGGCAAACTTTATGTAACTGCACAACATTGGGCAAGTTTGTCCTCAGTGCACAACATTGGGTGATCCAAAACATTGCAGATCTTGCAACTTTGTGTAACTTTTTGTAGCTTTGCACAACATGGGAAACTTTTGCAACTTTGCAATACCTAACTTTGTACAGCATTGGACACTTTTGCGTATCTCTATGTAACTGCACAACATTGGGCAACATTTTGCACCTTTGCAAAACATTGGGGAATCTTACTAACTTTGCACAATAATCGGCAAGTTTGCGTAACTTTGCATAGCTTTATTCAAACTCTTGGCAATTATGTGGACACTATGCAACTTTGGGTAATATAAAGCAAACTTGTCAAATTTGATCAACATTGTCAAAAAATAATACAACATAATAATACTGAAGTATTCCCCAGCCTATGTGCATTGAAGCATTTCTATATTAGCAATGTGTATTATATTCCACAATTCTCCAGAGTTTGATACCTGCCCTAGTATTAGAGACTAGATGGAAATCAAAACAAAAAGGTGGTTATTGGGTGGACAAAAATTCTAAATGAAAATTCTCACCATGACATTAGAAATATGTAGGACCTTTCAGGCAGGATCCAGAAAGGGCTCTTAACTTTGGTTTTAGAAAGGTGACCAAAATACAGATGTCACTCTAAGTGAAGTTCCTGCAAGGTCCATTTTTTTTAAACCTGAAAAAAAAACCTTGCTATGGCATGGTAAGTGTGACAATCCTGGGGTTGTCAATGACTAATGGTAGGCTACAGGCCCGGGGCTACAGGGATGCTCAAAATTGTTGAGGTGTATTTTCATTTTATCAGTGGGTGGGTTACCATACAGAATACTACACTAAATTTGCAAAATTTGACCAAAAACACCCAATTTTCTTAATTTTGCTCTTTTTTTTTGCAGAAAAACGGTGTAGAGAGGGTCACTAAATCACATCTTTTTAGGTATACATATGGTCGACATTCTGAAGTCGTCATTGCTCATTCCCTTACAAAAAAACTTGAGACCCCTCACAATGAAAATGGGTCTTAAATGTCATACATCCCTATTTCAGTACCCCAGGCAGGATTTCTTCACTGTTTAAATTGAAATTGAACATTAGAAAGAACAAAACACACTTGTGTTGTGGCAATACCAGCAAGAGGTTTTTTTTCTTCTTTTTTTCCCTGAGAAGGGTGAGGGTTGCTTTGGAGGTTCCCCTCAGAGACAATTTGCAAATTTGGTCCATTCTCCACCAGTGGCATAGCCAAACGTTTTGGCAAAGGGGGGGGGGGGCAAAGACATTTCGTCCCGATTTTTGCTGATTTTCCCCCGTCGTTTGCACATTTCTTTTAAATTTTTCACAGAAAAAAAAACATCCATTTTCGTACACCCAAACTAAATTCAAGTCGATTTTAAAAACTGTCAAGCAAAAAAGAAAAAGAAAGGTTTAAGCGATTTTGGTATACATCTTTTGGCACAATTTTCTGCTTTTCCTCATGTTTCCTGTCTAGCAGTCTTGCAGTTGCTCTCTCATTTTTCTTGTCCTTCCCGATTTTTCCCGCTTGCAGTCCCGATTTCCCACTCGATTTTTTTGTCAGGTGCCCCATGCTTGCTAGCCACTGTTCTCCACCCCCACCCCTACATCTCACCCCAAACACCTACTTGTTTTGTTTTTATCAAACCATATATAGTCTGCCCTCGAAAATTTACATATTTATTTGCAGAATAGTATGAGCAAATATTACTTCAAGCACTTTCAAAAGCAGTAGACCTATTTGATCAAGAAATGTGTAGAATTCTGCACTTGGGTTAAGCCTTTTTGGCTTCAATGGATGTTATTTCAAATGACCTCCAACCTCATCGAACGTCGTCTCCATCAAAGATCAGTAGGTAACAAGTTTTAATACCACCTTTACAAACCTGAAAAAAAACCTGCCCGGGATGTCAAAGTTTGTAAGATTTTCACAAAGTTAGAGAAACAAGAATCACTCTTGATAACAAAATATCATGTCTATATAATTTGTACATTTAATTGCACATGATTTCATACAATCTTATGTAAAATAAATTGATCTTATATAATAGCAATAATACACTATGATCTGACACGTTCTGAATTTGTAAATATCAATAAATGAAAATGGATGGTCCAGTAGGGTTCTCCTTATTACAAAAACACACTGTAGGATACTACAATGTCATACTTTTTATGAAACTTGCAATTAAAAAATGAAAAACAAGGATTTCCCTAGACTATTGTGGTCTTCCAGATACTGACCTGATTTGGTTAAAAGAAATCAACACATCCTTTTTTGTAAATTCCAATAAAAGACCATCACCTACAATCATGATTTTGTAGTTTGTTCTGCATTGTTTGAGATTTAAGTTACAAAACAAAATTAAATTGTGTCTGAAAATAACACATAGATATTTAAATAATATTCATTTTCAAGCTTTTTCTTAAGCGGGCGCCGGGAGAATTTTACCCTATGGTTCCCAATTTTTGGCAGCTAGGTGCTGTTTTTGCATGACCAGGAGCCATCTTCTGATGAATATGCATCTTTTTCCAAAAATGTCTCTGTTTCCAATCATTTTCCTTACAAATTTTAACTCATATTAGAGACAAGAAATTGTCATAAGGCAACACCCGGGCGCTGTAGAAGGGACAAATGTGATGGCTCATGCCCAAAGGGTGGACTTTGAATATGATATCAATTTTGATTTATCATTTTATCTGTTAAAGCATTTGCCGCATTTTCTAAGCTTTAAAATGACACCTTACTTGTTGAAATTGATCAAGACGATCAAATTTTACAACAGAAAATCTGCTGGAAATTCTTATTACTTTCTTTATTTTTCGCTGCAGTTTCTCTAAGTGTTCTGTCGCTAAGTCCCCCTTTTCGGGGCGAGTCATCACAAATATTGTCGCCTGGGTCTCATTTTTACTTTCCAACCGGGCGGTTCTCTGGAAATTTATGGAAAAGGAACCGCTTTTTTCATATTTCTGGTTCCTGGTCCATGTCCGCTTAAGAAAAAGCTTGTTCATTTTAGTTCACATATCTCCTGTAATTTACATCTTTTTTTACAATAAATGTCTCTTTACCATGTTTATGCAAACATAATTTTGGCATAAGAATTATTAGGTGTTTGAGGAAAACTTTCTTATGATATCAAATTTGATGGTGAAAGTTGGGGATAAAAAATAAGGATTTGATTTGATAAATGCATTTTGTTCAGTTGGCCCCATCATGAACAAGCAACATTCTAATCTTCCTGCCACTGTAGATTAAACCAAGGAGTTACCATGGTAACTTCTTGATTAAACACAAAATAATATCTGATCTTATAGAAACATCTAACATCTATTGAAACTGTATAAAAATATCTTGTTTCTATATTCAAAGCAGCAAATAAGTATAAAAGGCTTCGTGATTTTTTTCCTTTTTCTAAATTGGGGTAGAGGAGTCTATCCTACCAAAATTAATCAAAAAAGTTATTTCTACAATATAATGGAATTAACAGGAAACAGAGCAAACAGATTCACACCATAGAGTGTAACAGCACAAAGTGGAAACAGCGAAGGGGGGAATGGATTTGTGGAATGAAATCTACACATTAGTTTGGGTAAACATAGGATTCCACTGCAAAATGTCACTACAAATTAAAAGGAGCCCAAATCATGAATGTATTACCATCTGAGGTCATCAACACAAATTATTAGAATGGTTTTCTTTCATAATTTCAGTGAGTAACTTCAGATATAGTTGGATTAGAAAATAAAGGATACAATTTCTTGTATTGCTTGTCATATAAAATCTCATTATGCATGGGTGTACATTATTTTGAGTAGTGGACGCCAGCAAAATTGAAATGATCATTATTTCAATAGTGCCATTTTGCAGTGTTGTCTAACTAATTCATCATGCAGGTTGACTTCATGCAAACTTGTTTTCTTATAAAATATTTTACAAAAATCATAAATGCCATGCATTGTTTACAGTATATTTTACAAAATTTCAGATTTTAAGTTATCTTCAAATCACAGAACTAATTCCAACCAACATCAATGCATTGACTGTAAGAATACACACCCATTTGTAAATGTAAATTTACTGATGTACCAATTTCTTATTGTTATTTATGGCTGTCTAGCCAGTATGAGCCGTAAATGCCAGAAACTTCACTTTGCGCTACAGGAGAAAATGAAGTGTCTAGCCAGTATGAGCCGTAAATGCCAGACACTTCATTTTGCGCTACAGGTGAAAATACATGTCAAGGTCGTAATTTGTCTAAATTGATTTTTTGACAGATTCACAATCCTTGTGCTTACTACAAACAACCAGCAACGATTCATTTCAAGAAAACCATAGGAAATGTGAAATAAATCAGCATATTTTTAAGACAATCAACAGAAAATATATGGCTTACTGATCTCAGTTATACAATTTACTCCCTGACAACCTCTGACTGACCATAACTTGACTTCTAGAAATCGTATGAAGTTCATTAAGGTGTCATTTTAATCCTTAAAGCATGGTCTTTGCAAATAATTAAAATAGTGAAAATGACAAGAGGTAGCATTTACGGCTAGTTGTGCGGTAGAAGAAGCCAATGACCTATGAACTATAAAGTGCTCAAAGAACCACTGACATTCAAATCAATGAACAATTCTGATTTTTATGGATATCTATACACTGGGAAGCAGTGCTAAAATGAAGGAGAACCACCTACTACTATGCCAGCTCACCCTGAGATATGAAAACTATTTTGCTGCAAAAATCATGTACCATAATATTTCTCTCAGCCACATATTTTGACGTGGTATTTAGAAAGATACACAGATTTTCATAACAAAGTTGCAAAGTGTTCCAAATTTGCCTCAGCAGAGGTACATAACTCATCAAATTTAACAGATATTTCAATTGGGTTAACATAGTTATTAAAAGAGAACTAATTAGTTTTGAAATTCATTGGTCAGAATTACAGTGCCATGATGAGAACAACACATGCATTACTTTTAACTCTTACAATTCATATGAAACTCTTTGTGCAAATAAAGTTTTGGTCCAGTTAATTAGGAATACAAACTCTCCACATATGACATTTGACAAGCCTTTAAGTTGCTGTCGCAGATGTCATTTGTAGCTGTGGTAGACAACCACCAATTTGCAATGTTGAGGGTTGTGATGTATAGCACGACTTATATTGTCGGGATCGTCTGCCACAACAAAAGTTGAATTTGTTCCAACTCAAAATAATGTGTTGTTGCGAACACCATGACAAGGTTATCAATATATCAGCTTGTCGTGCTTGCCACAAAATATTCCAGGTGAGACAAGGCCAAGTTTGCGCACTTGAATTTTTTGATATCATGCTAGTCGTGCGACCACCACGATAGACACTCTGAAACTTGACTTATGGTTATACTCCATGGAAGATGAGTTGCTAAAACATTGACACCACAACTCAATAATTTCTGGTTCCTGGTGATGTGTATTCATTCTTCATGGCTGCAATGGTTCCTGGTAGTTAATCTTACTATCTACTGTTGACAGTTGCTTTTGAACTCATCAAAGATGTAGGCTGGAATGTGAGATTCTATCATCTGCAAAAAAAATAGGAATTAATTATATGAACAATCATGTGTTGGACAAGTTACATCAAACATATTTTCCATATGATGTAAATTAATTTTCATTATGTAAAGAGCAATTTTTTCCTTGATATATCCATATTGGCGAGTAATAGAGCATTCGCAGGAGGGGGGGGGGGGAAATCAAGATTAATTTTTTTACATCTGTGATCAGAAGAATGAGGGAAACAATGTGGATTTCATGAGCTAGCAAGGTCAAGCAGTAATGATTATCCATACCTTACTAAATGATCATAGAGGGTGTCAGGTCTGCTACATTTGGTGTGTTTAGGGTGGCTCATTTCTGTAATTACGCCAAATGATCATGGACAACTCAAACTTCAGCATGTTGTATATTATTTTGTGTAAATTTCACTCAGATCAAGTAGTACAGAGTTATTAATTCATAATTATTTGGCTGCAAACATACCTGTCTAGGAAGCCCTGCGTATTAGACGAACTCATCCAGGAATGAGAGGGCGGTGGTTACTTCAAGTGACAGCTCAGTTGTCTTGCCACTAACCCTAACGTACCTGTCTAGGGAGCCCTGCATAGTAGATGAAATCATCCAGGAATGAGAGGACGGTGGTTACTTCAGGTGGCAGCACAGTTGTCTTGCCACTGACCCTAACCCTAACGTACCTGTCTAGGGAGCCCTGCATAGTAGACAAAATCATCCAGGAATGAGAGGACGGTGGTTACTTCAGGTGGCAGCTCAGTAGCCTTGCCACTGACCCTGACCCTAACGTACCTGTCTAGGGAGCCCTGCATAGTAGACGAAATCATCCAGGAATGAGAGGACAGTGGTTACTTCAGGTGGCAGCTCAGTAGCCTTGCCACTGACCCCGACCCTAACGTACCTGTCTAGGGAGCCCTGCATAGTAGACAAAATCATCCAGGAATGAGAGGACGGTGGTTACTTCAGGTGGCAGCTCAGTTGCCTTGCCACTGACCCTAACCCTAACGTACCTGTCTAGGGAGCCCTGCGTAGTAGACGAAATCATCCAGGAATGAGAGGACAGTGGTTACTTCAGGTGGCAGCTCAGTAGCTTTGCCACTGACCCCAACCCTAACGTACCTGTCTAGGGAGTCCTGCATAGTAGACGAAATCATCCAGGAATGAGAGGACGGTGGTTACTTCAGGTGGCAGCTCAGTTGCCTTGCCACTGACCCTGACCCTAACGTACCTGTCTAGGGAGCCCTGCGTAGTAGACGAAATCATCCAGGAATGAGAGGACAGTGGTTACTTCAGGTGGCAGCTCAGTAGCCTTGCCACTGACCCTGACCCTAACGTACCTGTCTAGGGAGCCCTGCGTAGTAGACGAAATCATCCAGGAATGAGAGGACAGTGGTTACTTCAGGTGGCAGCTCAGTTGCCTTGCCACTGACCCTAACCCTAACATACCTGTCTAGGGAGCCCTGCATAGTAGACGAAATCATCCAGGAATGAGAGGACGGTGGTTACTTCTGGTGGCAGCTCAGTTGCCTTGCCACTAAAATCAAATCATAACAAAAATAGTAATAAATATATCACTCTTGCCTTAGGGAAAAAATTATTAGCGGCCCCATGATTGTTCACGAAATATATGACGCACAACATCAAAAGGTACATCTTTGCATCTAAGTATATTTAGGGATACAAGCAAATTTAAACTTGTAAATTATAAAGAAAATAAGAAGAGAATCAAACATGCATCATAATATTTCAAAAAACTATGTCATATTTTACATCTAGGAGCTATGAATGGAATGAGACATCTGGGGCCGTATTCATAAAACACGCATAAGTGTAACATTTTTACGTGTTTACAAACCCTTAGAGTTACCCTGAAATGAACAAATATTTAGGGGAATCCCTTCACTCTTATAATTCTAAGGGTAACTTTTAAGGGGATATTGGAGTACCCTAAAAAGTTGCCATTAAGTCACATGGGTATTCTATAGCATATATTTTACACAATTTGTTTTTTGATAGAAGAGAAATCTTCAAGTGTGCTTTAAGAGAGCCAGTTTAATACTTGGAATAATTTTTACACATTAGAGTTAGCATTTTTGCACTTAAAATCACATCCAAACGAACAAAAATGACACACTGCAATAAAGCAGAAATTGAGCTTCAAAGTTAAGGGAATGACTTAAGTGTAAGTGTAACACTTAAGTGTTAACACTTAAGTGCATAAGGTGTTTTAGAATCCCGTTAGTGCATAAGGAAAATGGACCCCCCCCCCAAAAAAAACAACAACCAAGTTTCCTCTGAAATTTTGGCCAGGTGTAGACTGTGTCAGCACAACTCGGAAAACACACACAAAATGAAAATTGGTCGTTCTGTTTCAAAATGGCGGCAGAAAAATGGATTTCAATTTTCGAAAATAAAATTCCCGCCAAAAATTTGAAAACGGCTGTCCTGATTGAATTTTT
>JXSR01S045524.1:34924-66139 GCA_000969725.1 Ophiothrix spiculata
ATATATGTTACCTTTGAAGGGTTTTCTTTAAATGGAAATAGGTTTTGGTTCCCATTCCCAAAAGCTATTCACTTTATAGATAATTTTTTTGACATGTGTAAATAGCCGTTAGAGCTACCTTAAGTGTAAGGGAGTTTTATGAATATAGCCCAAGGCCCTAAAGAATGTCTGGTATTTTTTAAGAACAAGCAAGGGGAAACACTTTTTAAGTAAAAATTGTCCATAAATTCTGTTTTGACTATTTCCTACTACACTATCCTGGGAGTCAAAGTAAGGCATAGTAAATAATAATAATATATTAAAACAAATACTACATGTAGGGGTGTGAGAGTCATGTGATAAAAAGACCTGAAAAAGGCTGAAAATAGTGAAAAAATTAAAAAACAGGCTAAAATGAAAGGACAAGCTCAAATAGGACTCTTTTGAAGGCATAATAGAGCTGAAATCAGCTTAAAAGCTGAACTCTCACACCCCTGTACATGGTTATATCAGTCATCATGGGAGTGCAAGGAAGTCATATCTGCAATGGCTGCCATATGTTACATCATCACCTGAAGAACCACTTCAACAGTCACTGAACCAAGACTGGACATTATATGTGTACTGCCGCGGCAAAAGGGTCCAGTTGTCGACTCCTACATGTTGCTCATTGTAGCATATCCGATGTATACAAATACCATAAATTAGATATGCTACAAGGAGCAACATGTACGAGCCGACAACTGGACCCTTTTGCCGCGGCTGTACACATATACAATGTGCAGTGTAAAATTATGAAAATGGCAGCTAATGCAGATACGACTTTCTTGCGCTCCCTTGACAATTTTGTAAAATACGGCAATCCATCTATTCCTCTGTACTTTCTCAGCTTATTGCCACGGTCGCATAACCAGTACCTTGAAAAGGTAAGATTGCCCTGTTTCGCCTCATGAAGTAAACTTGTGGCAAGGTCCAAATTTGACCTCATGATATTTGTGTACTATTGCACTCTCATGTATTCATTTCTTGTACACCTATAAACCAACACTTACCTCCCAGCTGCAAACTCTACCATGGATCGCACATACTGTCCCAACAGGGCTAAGAATTGGTCTGTGTTCTCAGAGTGGAATTGTTTGAGAAGAGATAGCGTCCCAACAACAAATGGTGGCCCATCTAGTGGATCTTTAGGTAGTTTGAGCACCATGCTACCTGCAGAATATAACCGAAAAACAAATAGGGTGATCAAAATTTATGCCAAAAATCCTCTAAAAGCTTTAAAATGACACATGATCATAAGTCATGAATTGGTCAGAAAAAGTGTAACATACCGCTAAATGAGAAAAACATCACCAATCTGAATATTTTTCAATACAGGATTAAATATGGACATTTTAACACCATAAAAGTATACATTTTTTGAAAACTCATACTAAAAGGATACCAAATATACAATGACACTGACATTATACAGGGTGTGTGACAATTATACAGGGTGTACTTAAAATAATATGTGTTAATTTCACTCTCTTCATAGACCTCTTTTAATCTACACAGCCATCAACATAAAACAAAACAGGTATGGATTTATTTTGATAAAACACAGGGCTCTCAATAAGAAAATAGAACTTTTCACTTAATATCCATACGGTGAAATATACAGGGTGGTTAAAATCATATACATTTCAAAAGGATTATATGCCTCCATGGGCTATTTGGTGAGCTCTTAAATATCTTAGCAATAGTTGACAATGCTTGAGACAAGTTACATTCAAATTTCTGGTTACTATGGCCACTTTGCTGCATTTTTGGTATACAGGGTGATCAAATATGCATTCTCTCAATAATTAACCTGATCCGATAGACTTTGGTTTATTTGTTACTGTTAATCCGTGCAATTACGGTATTATGCATTTACAACAAGTCATTGCTGTTATTCATCCACGTTTTCACAACGTACTAAACTTGTCATGAAAATTTTGACCTTTGAACATTGTTGAAACTAGTAGTGGAAATACCCTGAAAATGACAAAGTTTATCCTCACCAAACTATAATTAATACATCACCTACCATTAATTTTTGGGCTTGGATAGATATAAATGTCTTTCATTAAAACGTGTGTGAAAAACAATTCTTGTAGGATTTCAACTTTTGGTATGACGACTTTCGAAAGATTGGTAATTTTTCACAATTTTGTGTACAAGTCAATGGGCTTTTCCTCTACCGTCTTTTCCTTTACCGCCTCCCCCATTGGCTTGGCTCACATTTTGAGCCATAGATCTCATAATATTTGTTCAATTGTCTTGGAAATTTTTGCATTTGAAAGACAATATATTGCCCAGATAACCATACCAAATTTGTTGCAGTAGGTATTAAACTTCTTGAATAAAATTACATTAAATTACGAAGAATGAGTTTTTATGTTACATCTCCCCCATATGTGCATGACCAATTCATGACCTATGATCATATCATTGTTTAAAATCAATTAGGGAACACCTAAAAGCTCAAACACAGGTTCTGACTGGTTACTGTTTTTTTGAACTTACGATTCTGGGGGGTCAACCAACGGTTGAGATTTGAAGTAGTTCCTTAATATTGTAGCATCATTTTCCTTTTTAATTGTTATATCTTCTACTGATTTTACATGAACTTAGGGACGGCTTCAAAATTCAACCGGCGGTTGTCTACTGGTTGGGCGGTTGGCTATTGTTTATTCCTTTTGAACCACCCAGAACCGGCAGGCAACCGCCAGTTGAGTTTTAAAGCCGTCCCTTAGCAAGCTGTATTTTATTCATTTTCGGGTTTTATGGGAAAGAAACACAAATAGTAAAAACGGAAACATGGTTGGTTTAAAGCTCAAGACTCACTTATGAAAGCTTTCCAAGGGAGTTATTTCCAATAAGTCTTAAGAAGCAGTCTACATGGAAGTGATATAAATTTAATATACTAGAAAAAAGCAGAATACTCGATAAGTGGCACGGCTCATATCTGGCATAGCTAGTTGATAGCACAAAGTAGTAGCAGTACCCCTATGACTGAAGGAATAACTGACTGGGAAGACGACTTACCGACAGATTTGACATACTGCAGCTTGTGGAGTTGTGAGATCACAAATAAGAATGTGAACAGAGAAAAGTAGGGTAACCTCTTGGTAGTGATGTAGATCTGTAGAGGGATAACAAATATTGTGAAAAATTAGTCGTTAAAATCAGAATTATATTGTTATAATCTTCTGTATTCCTATGCACATACAATATTTCAACTAATATATATTTTCTCAGGGTTTCATGCTTCTGGTACCAGTGTAGGATATCTTGCTTAGTGGTTTGATCGGTAAATTAGTTTAACAAAAGAAGACACAACTAAGGTAAAGAAATCAGGTTAATGCATTTTAATCAATAATTTACATTTCTATTTTCTGACCTTGTTTTGGGGATACAAGTTAACAAACTTTTTTTAGATATGATGCTGACTCATACATGAGGGGGTATGGTTTGCTGGGATCATGATATGGATTGAAGGACAAATTGTGGGCTGCTCTGGCAAAAATGAGAGGAAAGTCGAAAATCTACATTTTGAGTCAATGGCATCTAAAGTGAAAAAAGGGTGAAAAAGTTAAATTTCGTTTTTTGACATACAACGCTTTCATTCTCAAATGTTTACCTATATCTAAAGTTTTGAAAGTCAACTTTGCCGGGAAGAGCAATTATTCACGGTTAAATGATTGCATGTTGCTATTATACACTGTAGTAATCAGTATCTTTGAAATCGATTTACAGCAAATTTTTAATGCAATATATTCAGAGGACTGCTTTGGATTACGATCTCTAAATGAAGACTGGAGAAAGAAAGTGTAACATATTATACTCATTTTGCCAGAGCACCCCTCAATTGCTCTATACTGACCTTATTGAGTGGGTTACAGATACCAGCACACTCTAGGTATGATGCTAACTCATACATGAGAGGGTTGTCTTCCTTTGGATATGGTTTGGTGGGATCTTGATAATGTGCTTCAATGTCAGCTAGTAGACCTCTGGATAAAGGATATACAAAACATAACTGAGACTAACAAAGCAATGACAAAGGTTTATCACTATAATTGTTTTGAAAAAGGTTTTATTACTATAATTTGTTCTGAGGCAAGACCTACCTACAAATAGAAGCAAATATGCTTGAATTGCACAAAGTCTGACCGGAATTTGATTGACCCATGGCATCTGTTTTGAGAAAGTACCTGAACATCATTCCCTCGTACATAAACTTAAATACCTTTAGTCAATAATGGAACCATTACCAAATCAAATTTAAGCACATTCTGCTCCATATAAACTTACTTCAAAATGAGCCATTTGAATTCCACTACTTAGTTTGCACAGAAAGTAATCAATTTTATAGTTCCAGGAGTTTAATTCCAATAGGAAAGTTCTTTCCAAAGAGATTTATATTTCGGTAGATTTTGGTTGAAACTCAACACAAACTTCTACTTGAATTTTGTGATAGCAATTATTTGAATTTTGATTGCTCCAAGTGTGTGACTTGACATGTGACTTGTCTTTAAACTTACATGTTCATGTTCTGCAAGGCACCTGCTAAGAATTTGGAATCAAATTTGCAAGAGAAGTTGAGCTCGTTGGCAATCTGTCTTCGTAAAAGCTGCATCTGACCAACCTGTAGAAAAGGTTGAAAAGTTGAAGTAAAATGCAGTTTTAGAAATAGGTATCGAAATATTGAATAGATTCATCAGGATTGGTAAATAAATAATATTACATTTAGTAATTACTCATAAGTTGATGAACATTTCGACAACACCTGTTATCTTTCTCAACACTTAGGTTGATGTGCCGTTGGCACTGTTGGTTTTCTAGCAACAGTGTTGCCAGATCTTATAGCATGATTTATTCTGAATCAGCATATCATCATACGTGAAAGTTGATACTGCCACCTCATCTCAGTTCATGACAGTGCCCCAATTTCCTGATTTGTTTAGCCTTTTTTTATCCATCTGTTGTTCTTTTCCTGTTCAGTGCCTATAACCTCATCCATCCTATACACGATTGTTCTGTGCCCAGCGATCTGTGATGGCCAATTTGTGTAAGGTTGACACCGTCTGTTTCCTTGAGGATCTAGTTTGAACAGAGTTCACAGTTTGTTCTACCTCTTCCTAAGTTCTCCAATCCGCAAGGAAACAGCCAATGGGTTGAGGATTACTTCGTCATGTGATACAAGAAAGTCATATCTGCAATAGTTGCCTTTTGTCATTAATTTGGATTGCACACTGTAAAATCTCCAGTCTTGGGTCAGTGGTTCTTGAAATGGTTCTTGTCACCTGATGAAACATTTGAAGAACCGCTGACATAAGACAGTGAAATTTTGAGAGATTGTCACATTCTTGTGACAAGTTGAAAAATAAATATATTTCAGGGATGCCATTGCAGATACGACTTTCTTGCACTCACATGACGACTTACCTTGAGGACTAAAGTAACAAATGGAGGCCACATCTTGGCTGCCTTGGTCATGTAGGTGCTATATAACTTGCTGGGATTACCTGTCGGAAACAAAACAAAATAAAAACCCTTACTGGTCTATAGCCGGACGCAGACCTATATCATACGAAGCACAATGATCTAAAATAACTTGTATTGGACTTCGTACATGCTGAAACCAATCAATGCTACAGCCAGGCATTCCTTCATTTCTTTCCTTTATAGCGATAAGGAAATCTGTGAAATGATGAGTTGTTTGTCATCTTATTTTTTGAATACCACACATCTCACATTATTCTGGCACCAAAATATTTTTAAAATGTTGCTAAAATCAATCAATCAAAATGTCAGAGAGCCGGTATATTATCCATAGAGTAGCATGGAAAGTCTGGAGTTGTTTTCACCACGATGAATCGGGCAAACGTCTCAGGTGTAAACAAGATGCCGGAATGTCCGCTCCTGCCTATATAAAGGTTTTTATCAGAACTCACAACAAATGTGCCTGCCTTTTAGGTGTTTTTTCACAGATGATCCTGATTGGCATGGTTATAATAATAATAATAATGTCCGGCATTTATATGCGTGCTATTCATCGAAGTACCGTAGCGCTTGACATTATTACGCTGTTATTAGGAAATCGTCACAATCATTTCACCTCAACTAGATCGCAATCTTATGACGCAGACCTATCGGAATTTAGATTGTAATATTCCCCTAACAGCTCCCCAATGCGCTTGGGTCGCCAAGCAATCGAGATTAAATGTCTTGCCCAAGGACATTACCCGTTGGCTGAAGCGGGGCTCGAACTCGCAACCTCACGATATGGAGTCCTGCGCAATTACACTAGACCACACGAGCTCCTAACATGTATTTGTTTCCTACAAAATCGAACTACTTAAATCATAATGCTACACTTACTGATTAGACCTTTGACCGGGTTCAAAGATTTCATAAAGCTGCCAAACATCTCTAGCCAGGCCTTATCACGCAGTACACCACGCTCTATGACAGACAGGAACTTCTGCAGCTCTCTCACCATCATGAAGCACAGCAGACGGTCAAGCCCTGTGAGACCATAGGTGCCAAGACTTTGCTGTTGATAGAACATGAAATGTTATGCATTGATCAAATTGATAATACAAATTCAAACAGGAATGCAACATCCGAACCAAAGCCCCTCAAAGTTGAAGGGTTTCTACACATTTATAGACCTATGGAAACGGTAAGCCTGCGATCACATAGAAGTATACGGTATATGCTATAAGCTCTCATATTTGAAATTAACTGGGATTATCCTCATCACTAAGCACATGAGTGCCTCCCCAGGAGTGTATAGCGAATAATGTATACCGTATACCAATGCGTACACTTCTATGTGATCGCAGCCTAAGAAAACACTTATTACGCAGTAATCTAAAACTTAAAGCATGGAAGTTCTAAACAAGTTATTAAAATACAAGGTATTGAGGATATATGTATACAAAAGATGCTCCGTTCTCAAGTTAGGACCATTCAAAAAGATCACCTGGACATAAGTATGTAAGACTCACTCATAAAACTAGTTCTGCTGGTTCTATAAAATGGGCTACAAAATCCAGATCCATGTGTAAGAAGCAAAATGTAAAATGGTGACTCACTAATTTTTGCAACCTCCCTCCCCAAAACAACCTCACACTTACATTTACCCACAGGCTCCACCCACTCACTAACTATATCCAGTCACACTATCATTGACAGTAAAAACTTTTGAAGAAGCCATCTCAAAGCTTGATAAGAACTTTCTCCGAATGTTCAGCTTTTAAAATTCACAATATGAAACAATGATTTTCAGCCAAGTAAACATGCATGTGGTGCAACATCATCCATTCCAGAGCACTACAGACATAATATGCTACATATAGTGAACCCTGCATCAGGGATTTTGCGATGATCATCGCAAAAATTCATTTTGCAGTGTAGTCTGCTTTCGCGGTCGTTTTATTTTGTTTGGAGATTACTTTATCAATAATTTATATATTTTTTATCATGATTTTTTCCATTTTGTATGATCAGTTTTCCTGGCGATTTACCCATGAAAAAATCTGGGGCTCTATTTAATACAAAAAATCCGGAAATCTGGAAAAATCCGGGCAAATCACAGCCCTGATGACAATATCGGTTGAGGAAAAAATATTCAGCTGTGAAACAAAATTTCACTTAAATAAGGTCTAACTTCAAATCTGATTTGACTGTTAAACCTCTTTTGTGCATATGGGCCTTGGTGTTTTAAAGCATATAGTGGATAAGATTCAAAGCAATAAACAATATGATGAGAAAAATATAAAAAAATCAGTAATACTGAAAACAAATCATTTTTGATATTTCTGCTTGATTACATTTCAAAAGAATCCACATCATGTTATGTTACCTGCATCCTGGAGAATACTTTGTAGTCCATGACCTCAACCCTTGTTTTACAGTCGTACCAAGTCTTCATGGCATCTATATATGATGTGGCCCTATAAATGAGAAATTCAGATTCGTTTTAGTAAATAAATAGGTTCATATTCTTTAAGATTGTAGATAAATCGGATAATATTTGTGCAACAATTTCAAAATATCATCTTCACTTTCTGAAACAATTGTGTGGATACAAGATAAAATATCAAGTACATCAAACATTTTGAAAGACCAGTTTAACCCTTTGAACCCTGGCCATTCCACATATATCTGTACCGCTGACCTGGGCCAGCCTGGAGCTCAAAAACACAATATAACCCCTAAACTTACTTTGATTTTGATTTCCCTTGCTTTACCTTTTAATTTTACAGTAGTCTGAATTGCTTTAATAACCAGCATTCACAAAAGAATCCTATTTATGTAGATCAACATATTCAACATTTACATTGTAGTCTATGGGCGAAGCCATATTTGTTGAAAATTGTGATCAAATATACGAAAATTTGAGGAATTTTTCACCTGTTGAGTAAATGACGCATCAACCATGGGTTAAAAGCTTCATTGATGTCTCTCAATATAAATAAGACCATTGAAAATTGTAACTACCCATGCCTGTTGACAGGTACATCAAGTCTCTGACACATGACCAATAAGCCTGTAAAACAGCTCATCGAGTTTACGGTACGTGTACATGTGAGCCGGGTCAAACTTAATTGTAAAAGTTCTTCAAAATATAACTCCCTACTTGTACTTAGTTTTTGCCATCTTGGCTTAATCACAAGTTTCATGATAATTCTCGTACACAATTATACTGAGAAGATATATTGAAATTTCAAATTGAACATAAATTGAAACTGCTTTACTAATAGATTAATAACTGTGTATTACTTGACGCGAGTGAACTTGTACAACAATAATGCACCGCGTGCAGAAGTTGAAGTTGTCCGCACTCACGAGTCGCAGCCGAGTGAGTTGGACAACTCTGACTTCAGCACAAGGTGCGTTATTTTTGTACAATTTCACGAACGCCAAGTAAAGAGCAGTTATTAATCTAATGCATACACGACAATGATTAGAATATAATTGTAAACAAACTAAATGGCATTATTTTGCAAAGATGTGTTTGCTATTTCAATAAAACATAGAAAATACAACCATCCATCGTCCCATGTTAATCATTGTAATTTAGATTTACCTTTAAAATAGCACTTGCCATACAAGCGCGAGCATCTTATGTGTACGCGTACAAAGAATTGTAGAACGCACTAAGGGATACGCATCGTGCAATTATTGAGATTAATGAATGCGTATAAGTTACCAACTGTCCAATTAGATTTACAATTTCAACGCGTACTTAACGCAGAGTGTATGAATATTGGTTATTGTTATGATATTCTAAGAGGGGGCTGTAATATAACTCAAAATAAGGTGTATAAATTTATACCTGAATTGATTTGATGTAGATTATCAATGCAACATGCAAATCTATCAACTTTATAACACTATAAAAATATGATAGTAATAACTCTATATATTCAGAAGTGTTAATTATCCTGAAATTTGAACCAATGAAATGGTCTGCATATATGGCAAAAGAATTGGTTCAACAATTTCTTCTTTTTCTTTTACAGACAATAATTGCTTCAAGAAAAAGAAAAGGCTTACCAAATCTCACTTACCAGACTATAGATACAAAATATTGGTCTGAAATATTTGTTCAAATAAAAAATAAAAATGAACCATCAAAACTTAACCAGCTGCATATATGGTAAAGGCCACTCCCAATAAATTGGTTCAACAATTTCTTCTTTTTCTTTCACAGACAACTGGTTCAAGAAAAAGAAAAGGGCTTACCCAATCTCAATTATCAGACTGTAAATAAATACAAAATATTGGTCTGAAATTGATTTGTTCAAATAACAAAAAATAAATAAATAAATGCATCAGTAAGGGACCCCCTTCAAAACTCAACCAGCTGCTGTCTGCCCGTAACCTGCTGTTCTTGGTGGTTGCCATTGCTCAAAACAATAGCAACCAGCAAGAACCAATAGTTGCAAGTGGTCAACCACCGGTTGAATTTTGAAGTGCTATAACATTTTTACATTTGACACACTTACTTGGGGTCAGTGATCCTCAGAATCTCTCTCACCAGTCTTCCCATGAAGTTGATAGAGTTGTCTACGGCAGGAAACTTGGGTATGGGAATGGTGGTGGACTGGTACACACTCTGCCAGTCATGCACCTATTGGTGATAATAAATAAATGGAAAAGAATATCAGTGAAGAGAATAATATTGTGAGCTTCCGATCATGCATTGCTTCATATGGGATTGTTTGTTTGGGCAGTTTTGCGAATAGTTAGTGATGAAATGGACCTGAATTATCTTGCATTTGTTGCATGTTTTATCACTGTCACATATTTTCCTGTACAAACAAATCTATAGAAAGCAATGCATGATTGGAAGCAAGGCAATGTCTTCTCTTGTCTCAATATACGGCAGTTTAAATTCCCACTATGATTAATCGCAGTCAAGTTAGCTCAAACTGTATGGCGAATGCTTGCAGTGTAGAAGGTCCTAAATTCGAACCACACTGTTGCCAGAAAAGTTGAGTATGCTTGAAATTCCCTTGGAAAAGGAGTAACTGCTAATTGTATAGTGGAAACCCACACGAAACTTGGGGGAGCTGATCCGGGCAGCAATGGTGCATAAATGTGGGCTGATCAAGCATCCCTTAAAGGTTGGCGCAGAACCTGAAATAATGCTTGGTGTGGAATGGAGCTTACTTGTGCCATAGTGGTCAGCAAATGCCAGTAAAGAGTGTTAAAGCCACGTCAAATTACAAATCAGAGCACTATAAATCCCCTGTATTTATTTATTAATATCCTGCACAACAGGGCATTCAATCTGATGAAATTGTTTCTATTTTGACACTTCTCACAAAAAGGCATGATTGCTCTAGTGTGGACTTTTCAAGTGCATGCTAGCCTTGATTCAAGGCTATTTTGGCAATTTCTTTCATTCTTATTGAATATTATACACAAGTCTCAGACATCAACCCTCAAATATCTAGTTGAACCCAATTGGCAACCAACATAGGCCTACTAATATTTTACCCCTATCTGGTCTATTTATATTACAGATGTGGTCTCATATCATGATTCTCCCTTCCCTTCAAAACAGCCTTGATACAACCCTAATTAATGCTGCAGAATATTGAAGCAAACTCTATGATTGGTCACTGTGAGTTGGTCACTGTACTGCAGCTACACTCATGATACAAGCATATAGGCCTAAACAGTGTGCTTGCATGCCCTACCCAATGCTACCTACATGACCTACCACATGCATGCATTGTGAAGTGAAATGGACTGATTCACTATATTCAAGGGGTGGATAAATATATATGATCTCTTAACATTTACTGGAATTGATTTTGAGGTGGATTATGATGCTCCTGATAGTTATGTTAAAATTGTTATTCCAAATGAGAGAATTTCTTTATTATATTTATATATCCTAAATATTTTTAAGAGAAAATGTGAGTTTTCTTACACTCATATAACTTTACTTCCTATTTTCAATAATGGAGTGGATGCTTGGTCACCACATCTGAAGCTGTGTTACCATGGGAACTTAATTAGCCTTGTGGCTAGTCTATGAAATTGGACTTAGGGATTTGCCAGTCAGAATTAGGGAATGACTATTCATGTGGTTTAATCACAAATGCAACAGCATTATGTTTATAGCATGGTTTATTGAGGGTTATGTATGAATAATGTACAAGCTGAGAATATCAAGCTTTGGACGTGTAGATTTTTGTTTATTGGGTTGATTTGAAAACAACTACTAGTATTATTATTAGAAAAAGAAGCTCATCAGACAATTACAAAGAAAGGGACAGGATAAGTGAAATTTGCAGATCATAGACTTGCAGCTAGTCTAGTGCATGCTAGCAATCATAAGTTTTAAAAAAAAAAATTTCAGCCGTATCCTTGTCATTTGTTGATATTTGTGTGGTGATGTGAAAGAGATGTTAAAGAGACACCTTTTCTTTCATGTAACTCTGTACCACAAACTTTGGTCTTCATATTTTCAAAATTGTGTGTTCAATCATGATTGAAATAATCACCATATAAAATGTTGTTACTACACAGGTGTGGTCAGTGGCTGTGCCTGGTTACGGCTATGTAATCTATATATTGCTATAGTGAATTTTTTAATTCTTGACACCTCATTATACATTTTAAGGGTGTGTCGACAATTCCATTCATTCTGAGAGGTTATATGCTTTATCTAGTCAATTCAATACAAATTTGATATAACAATACCAGATATATACATATGACAATAATAAAATAAAGTTAGCTTTCTTTCTTTCTTACAAAATGAAATATTGGATATAAAAAACCAAAGCTGACATAATGGCCAATAATATAAGTAAATATAACCACATTGACTTGAATCCCTATAATGGAAATCTTATAAAGAAAGCAGGCATCTGAAACAGTATTTAAGCCTAATAACGTTAAAAATATACCATTTAACATCAACTAAAAAACTTATGCAAGTATGCTGACATTTTTTTAGTTTTGGTAATTCATAACAAATGACAGGTGGCCTAAATGATATAACTATGAGGCAAATTAAATCAAACAAAGAAGCTGATGTGGTGTTCTGCAAAACGAACTTGAATTGATAGCAGCACATCAAACCAATAATTTCCATTGAACCTGATTTAAAACCTCACTTACTGAGGGTTAGGTCATCGTATTATGTTGAACAAAGTTGAGCATTGTACAGCTTTTTAGTTTTGTTCTGAACGTATCCCCTCCTAATATAATCTTACCATCAACAAAAAATATGCGTTTGTATGAAAAAAATGACTATAATATACATCATTCTGCCCAACAGAAGAGACAAGGGAAGAATCTGAGCAACATTTGGAGATGAAGAATACGGAGTCTCCCACATACCTTTGTTCTGAGGAAGCTGTTACACTCTTGCTCCATGTTATAGTTGATGATCCGAGACACTTCTTCTTGCCATATCTTGAGCCCATGAATGTCGACGTAATCCTGGATGTACTCAAAGGACCGTACAAAGCCGTCCATCTTGGCGCCTAAGGTTTCCAGCTTACTCATCAGTTCACTTTGCTATAGGGATATAAAATATTATTTTTATTTCAAGTTCTTGCCAAAAATATTTATGCTATACTCTGAGATTGAGAGAGGAGGTACTAAAATAAGTGTACTGTGAGATGATACTGATATAGGGGTTCTCAATTTTGTACATGGGTTTTATTTTCTTCCCAAAAAACTTAAATTTCATAATTTTACGAGGAAAAGGTGTAATCAAACAATTTTTAGGCAGAGACACCATAATAAAGGGTCTGTATTTCACACTTTGTCCAAAAAAAATAATAAAGTCAAGTATTTTTGTCCTTAAAATATGCTTATAAATAATGGGTAGAGATTTCAGTCATCTCTTGTTCATAATTTGAGTAACACCAGCCCTATGACATAAATCTAGACTCAAGACCAACTTCAGAATCGATGCCTCCTTGACACAACTCACCTTGCCTAACATGAGTCGCCTAAAGGGACTCTAAAAGGTTTAGCTTAATAAAACCTATGATGAGAATACATATAGGACAATTTCACAATGTTAATGTGATTTGTTCAGAGCTGTGGAACATTAAGCAAATAAACAAACTTGCAACAACTGAATAATTTGACTTGTATTAGATTTGACACTTTATGAACCAAAAACCAACTTTGTGACTCCAGTGACTAGTAACAGCCTCAACTACTGAACTCATCAGCCATAGATTGTCATGCTGTAATAGCACTGTCACTGAAGTCATAACAGCATGAAGTCACTTTGGATTTTCACAACTAAGTTAAATTGAGAATTCATAAAACATACCTTGGCCTTTGGATTAAAGATGAGCCCATTATGCAAGGCACTAGCAACTTGACAAACCAACTCCTTCCTTATACCATCTTCTAAGAGTTGCTTGGGATCAATCTACAAGGAAGGAAATGGCATGCAGAAGAAACCGTTTAACAATGAATTAGGCTCTGTGGCTCTGTGGAATCTACATTAACCAAGTCTATTGTTATAATCACAACTAGTACAGCAGCAACTTGGCAAAGCAATACCCATGACATACTTACATAAGATGGCAGAACTTATTGGTTCTATCGAAAAAAAAGATGCAGCTAGCATCTAGTTTGATTATGAGGATGCTGACCTGATGCTAGCAAATAAAATATTTTCAACTTTAGCATCTTTGTCAGCATTTAATAAGTAAGTATGTCATGGGTACAACTCCATCTTCATACCATCATCTAAGATTTGCTTAGGAACAATCTATTGTACAATAAAAGAAGTAAAAATGGGCCAACGACCAAGATAACTGAATACTAATTCAATCACAACAAATCATGCTGAGACTAATCACAGCAGCAAGTTGAAAACACTAACTCCTCCCTTATACTTATAAGAATTGTGTGTCAATCTACAATAAAAAATATGGAAGCAGAGAGGAAACTCACAGATATTTAAAAACAAGATGGTTCGCGAACCAGTAGTCTCGCCTGCGTATCGACCGCCTACTTAATCATCATTCAGTTGTGGGGTGGAGTAGGATAGGGTAGGAGTGACGTTGGGTCATAAGTACTTTCTATGGCATAAGTTTAATCCATGTGGGGTCAGGTGTTCATGAGTTATGACCTTGACCTCAACATGACCTCGGATGACCTCATGTCAACTTTTTGAACAATTTTGGAAATTTGACCTCAGATGACCTTTTGACTTTGACTGACCTTGACTTTGGGTCAAGTAGTTTCTATGGTCTAAGTTTAATCCATGTGGGGTCAGGGGTTAATGAGTTATGAGCTTGACCTCAAAATGACCTCTGATGACCTCAGGTCAACTTTTTGAACAATTTTGGAAATTTGACATCAGATGACCTTTTGACCTTGACTGACCTTGACCTTGGGTCAAGTTCTTTCTATGGTCTAAGTTTAATCCAAGTGGGGTCAGGGGTTAATGAGTTATGAGCTTGACCTCAAAATGACCTCGGATGACCTCAGGTCAACTTGTTGAACAATTTTAAAAATTTGACCTCAAATGACCTTTTGACCTTGAATGACCTTCACCGCACCCCCAAAAAGTGTAGAAGTGCGAGTTCATCCCGAGACCCTTCACGTCACTAAGTTTCGTCATCGTGCATGTTACGGTTGTCAAGTTAAGTCAAAACTTTAACCAAAATTACCACACACACACATACATACACATACTACGTACAGACATAGTGACTGCTAAGTCTCTTCTGAACTTATAGTTCAGGCGAGACAAAAAGGTTCTATAGTTTGAAACATTTACCATTTACTATTGAAGTGCTCAGATGCACCATTATTAACATTTGATCGATGCCCTAGGAATCAAAAATATTTCACACTTTGATATTTGACAAAAGCTTTACCTTGACGACGCCAACAAGAGTTGCTTTCATCATCAGTATGCCCTCTGTGAATATAGATATGGAATGAGTCAGCTTGGCAACCTGTAGGAAGAATACAAAAAATAATCAAAAATAACACCAGGAATTGTTCAGATGGTTTGAATAAGTATATAGAAGATCTCTACAAGGGTGTGAGTCATCTGATAAAAAATGTTGAAATTAATGACAAAATGCCCAAAATAGGCTGAAAACAAAAAAAGCTGAAATTATGACCATTTTGAAGGCATACAAAATGATGAAATCAGCATAAAGACTGAACTCTCACACCCCTGTCTCTAGCAACCCAATTAAGTTTCCACAAAGGTTAAATAAATTATCTTGATTCCTTTCTTAAACAATAATCCTATCACCCTGAATTATTCTAGACAATCCAGACGGAAAAGAGAATTATAACATAGTAATAACAGATCATGACCTATTTTTTTTTCCTAGGACGGGCAGAGATGTCAAGAAAGATTAAAATCTGGGACCAAAGCGACCAATAACAAAAACATAATTATTTTTCATTGGTGTCCAGACAATGTCACAATGTTGACATATCACATCTTTAAAAGAGATCAGTTTCAGAATAGACTGACTTTGACCACCAAAGTTACAAAATTACACATTATCATCTTTCAATTAACAATTGCAAGAACATCAATTGTTGCCTGAGTTCTATTTATTCAGCACCTTGTCACCACACTGTATGAAGATTGCAAGTGTAACACCTATCATAAAGAAACCAAGTCTCAATCCTGAGGAGCTGTCCAACTACAGACCTGTGTCAAATTTAAGTTTCATTTCCAAACTGAATGAACGTGTAGTATGTAATCAATTACACGAACATCTTTCTGCTAATAATTTGTATGCACCCTACCAGTCTGCTTATCAACCAAATTGTAGCACAGAAACAGCTCTCCTACGCCTTCAAAATGACCTACTTTGCGCACTTGATAAAAAAAAGGAGTAATTCTGGTTCTTTTAGACCTATCGGCCGCATTTGACACCCTTGATCACAAAATGCTGCTTGAAGGAAGATATGGTATCAGTGGTACTGCTTTGAAGTGGTTTGACTCATATTTGTCAAACCGAGAGCAAACTGTGGCCGTTGGATCAACTTTATCAAGATCACACAAGTTGATCTATGGTGTTCCACAGGGTTTGGTAGTCGGTCCCTCCAAGTTTACTTTGTACAGTGCTCCCCTAGAGGATGTAATCTCTAGACATAATATCAATGTTTTATCTTATGCAGATGACACACAATTGTATTGCTCCTTTTCAAGACTGGTTACAGGTACTAAAAAACATGATCATATTAGTCAAGTTATCAGAGACCTACACTGGCTACCAATCAGGGAAATAATTATTTTCAAACTCCTTCTCATCCTGTACAAGTCAGTAAACGGCGCTGCTCCAAGATATCTTTTCTGAACCTTGTGAGTAGGCTGCCGGTACTTTACCAGCGGCCATCTATTACTTTCCTGCTCTGCAGTAGTTTGTATTTTTGCTCTAAAATTTGTATGTACATGTATTTAGTATAATGTTTTTGATGTATAATTTGTGTAATACTGTAGGAATTTATTTAATTCATTTAAGTTTCTAATTGATTATAGTAATTATGTGAAATATGTGATTTGTATATTTTTATCTTTCATATAGTCTTTTAAAAGGAAAAAAAATATTATAACGTCTTTAAAGGAGCATAGTCCGATTGCCTCAAACTTTTTCAAACTTTATGAGATTTTGGTACCAAAATGTTGCTCATATTTTCCTCATAACCCATGTGACATTTCATGGCTCAGATATGTTCCGTTTTGGAGATATATATGAAAATGTGTCTAATTATGGTAACCATAATTAATCTACACAGTTACACATAGGCGGCTCTGAAATACTAAATTGCCCATAAAATCAAAACGGTTTGACTGATTCAGCTGAAATTTCAAACTTAGATCTCTTGAGTGGTCTTCTTTCATATGACATTGAAAACTAAATTTTGAAAAATCGGACCAAGTTTCTTTAAAATATATATATTTTAATCAGTTTATTCCCATTTGTACAGCGCTTTGGGTTTTTAATCATTCAAAAGTAAGGCGCTTTAAAATACATGTTATTATTATTATTACATTGCATTAAACTTTCAAAATTATCTCCTACATATCAGTGGCTCTAGAAATGATCTTTTAGGAAATGAAGTTACGATGTCACCTAAAGACCCATTTCAAGAGCTCTTGACCAAAGACTGAACCCTGTATACTGTATAATGCAAATTTTTTATGAGAAATGATAACTGCAGCACTTATACTTTCTTGCTTTCACATGACAAAAAAAAAGTCCATTCATTTATCATTACGATATATGCCTAGACTTTCTCAGATGACTTCCACCAGAATTGCAATTCTGCGATGATTACATCCAAGTCCAAGACTGGCTTTTTGTCTTCCTAGTCCACTTCAAAAATTGACTTCAAGTTTTTCCAGTATACCTCACCTCATATCTCAAATCTAGCTGTGCAAAGTCTCTGAGTTTCTCCTTTTCTAGCCTGGTAGGCACCCTTTGATATGGTGAGTCTGTAGCTGAATGATTTGTGACAATAATCAAATGGCTTTTTGAATACTTTTCTCACCTCATTTCTCAAATCTAGCTGTGCAAAGTCTCTGAGTTTCTCCTTTTCTAGCCTGGTAGGCACCTCTTTGATATGGTGAGTTTGCAGCTGAATGATCTGTGACAATATCCAATGGCTTTTTGAATACTTTTCTTACCTCATATCTCAAATCCAGCTGTGCAAAGTCTCTGAGTTTCTCCTTTTCTAACCTGGTAGGCACCTCTTTGATATGGCGAGTTGTCAGCTGAATGATTTGTGACAATAATCAAATGGCTTTTTGAATACCTTTCTTACCTCATATCTCAAGTCAATCTGAGCAAAGTCTCTGAGTTTTTCCTTTTCTAGCCTGGTAGGCACCTCTTTGATATGGTGAGTCTGTAGCTGAATGATTTGTGACAATATCCAAATGGCTTTTTGAATACTTTTCTTACCTCATATCTCAAATCTAGCTGAGCAAAGTCTCTGAGTTTCTCCTTTTCTAACCTGGTAGGCACCTCTTTGATATGGTGAGTTTGAAGCTGAATACTTTTCTTACCTCAAATCTCAAATCCAGCTGAGCCATGTCTCTCTGAGTTTCTCCTTTTCTAGCCTGGTAGGCACCTCTTTGATATGGTGAGTTTGCAGCTGAATGAATTGTGACAATATCCAAATGGCTTTTTGAATACTTTTCTTACCTCATATCTCAAATCCAGCTGTGCAAAGTCTCTGAGTTTCTCCTTTTCTAGCCTGGTAGGCACCTCCTTAATATGGTGTGTCTGTAGCTGAATGATTTGTGACAATAAGCTGAACATGGTCTGTGGAATGATCTGTAACACCTGCAATGATCAATCATATCAAAGGCTTAATAAAAGTGGAGATCTGTGTGTAGCAGTCATGGAAATTATATAGGGGAACCAGTTTTCTCCGCCATCTTGTGTCACTCTTAGAGCAGAGTTATTGTACCTCCGGATATATTTCGGATTTTGGCCCGATATCCAGGCAGATCGCGTAAATCTTCACTTGCATAAACAGCGTGTGCATTTTGTTTCACGCGCAAACCGTGTCTGCGTTTCAAGTAGCGTGTATTGCGACTTGCTCTATTCAAAGTACGCCAATTTTCCCGCTAATCCATTGCTATATCATCCCAAAAAGGAGGGGTGGCAGGGTTAAATAACAAACATAACAAACTCAAGGTACATTTTAAACATGTTCTGATTTGGGATTTAAGTGAAAATGTGTCTATAATTTTGACAACCATGAACATTTTCACACTGTAACAAAATATATGAAACTCTGGAATACAAACTTGCTCATAAAATTAAAATTGAGCTTAAGAAACTGTTAGTGGTAATATCTCATACTGAAAACTAAATATTGACAAATGGGACCATATACACCTTTTAGAATCGACCTACCTTTCTTACATATGCAACTAATTCTGTAGAGTAATACTGTGATACACTGACGAGATCTGGACTGTTGGCTTGATTGATGCGAATCAAAGGAAGATCTAACGCTGAGGCAAGCTATCACAAAAAAAAGAAAACAAATCATCAAATAAAATAAGAATATGGTGTTTTCATATTCAAGGTTATTTCATTACAATGATATGATTAATTAGCCCCTATTAGATCATGCAATATAAAAATATCCCTGGTTTGGAACACATCAGAAGAGGTCATAGATCGTCACATGAGTACAAGAACGTCGTATCTGCAATAGCTGCCATTTGTCATAAATTTGCATTGCACACTGTAGAATGTACAGTCTTGGGTCAGTGGCTCTTGAAATGGTCCTTTGTTACCTTAAGAACCATTTCAAGAGCCACTGACATATGACTGGGAAATTTTGAGTAATTTTTTACTTCCTTGTGACAATGTGCTAAATATATATAACTTAGGGCAGTCATTGAGGGTAGCCATTGCAGATACGACTTTCTTGCACTCACATGACGATATGACCTTAACCTGGAGATATGTTCCGTTTGCATGAGAGAAAAGTGATAAAATTTATTTGTCATTCAACAAGCAACTTGCTCCAAACAAAGTAAGTGTTGTAGCAAAGTTTTAAATCTCTTCTAATGAATTCTACCAACACGTATAAGAACATTCAATCAAAATTTACATCTACCAATTTAGGTAAAATATGGACTTATTTTGTATACATATTCTTTAGGTAAAGGTAAAGTTAAACCCATAGCTTAATTGCTAAAAGTTGGGATGTCCATCCCCATTTCCTTAGTTTTTACTATAATTATAAGTGTTTGTGGGGAAGATCTGATTTAACTTCCCAGTGCTTAAGTACCAGTACCCATTTCTGTCACCTGGGTGGGGAGGAAACATGTGGATAAAGAATCTTGCTCAAGGATTTAACTCTGCAGTAGCCCGCCTGGGGGCTTAATCCATCAACCTCATGATTATTCTTACCTTAAGGAATGTAGCTCTGAGTTTGATTGTCAGTGCTGGATGCTGCTTGATTCCTTGTTGCATGTATCTTGTATATCTATGAAAACAATACAACAATGTAACAATCATTAACCATTGTCTTGTAATGTAAACAAACATTAACCATTTGAAAATAGTTGTTGACTCAAATTGTACATAAATATTCCATGATTTACCTGATAGGTGTCAAATACATTTAGAATCTGTAAGTAAGCCTGTTTCAAGCAGGTAAAGAAGCACCTTACCAGTAGGACAGCCAGCGGCCTTTTGCGTCAAATTATTAAACATTACGCGATGTCCCGCGTAGCCTTACGCAGCAGTTTTGACAAGCAAAAATAACCTAAAAAGGTCAATATTTTTCAAAAATTTCGTTTTCGAATATGCATTCATGAAAAGATAGGTTTTGAACGGGATTATGCTGCACTGCAAAGACTTCAAACTATATGGTTATTTAAAATAATTGAAATTGAAGATGTTTTAATACCTGAACAAATCACTTTTGTCCCAAATTTACGGCAAGAAAACTGCACAAAATTATCTTCTAAACCGATCAAGCCGAACTGCGTATCACCTTTATTTTAAAAACTACGAGGTGCCCATCTCTGATTTTCTGGAAATATAAAGATCTTTTGCTGATATACAAACTAATCTTATTTGTTTTTCCAAAGTCGCGTTGGATATTTGGCAAGAAAGGATTTTGTTGGTATTTATTTGATTCTCAATATCATGTCGCTATTTTTACCCCATCAGCCCATACTTCTTAATTTTGGGCGCTATCGCGTTTGCGTTATTAAAAGGGTAAACACGTAAAATCTTCCGCGTTGCGCTACTCCACGCAGGTTTTCTAAACATCGCGCAGAGGAAATTACGCGTTCTAACGAATTAAAATAATGTTGAATACTGTAGAGCGTTGGATATTTTTCTATTCAGAGAACAAAAATGTAAACAAACATTTTAGTTTCAAGTTGTAATTTTACAACAAAACCTTTAGATGAAGATTGTACAATTATAACTGAATCATATTTGTAAAGAAAATATGGGTTTGAAAGAGTATATCCTGTACTTTAATCTGATAACTTTAGAAATCAATGTCGATAAATAGAAATGTTGTTATTGCTTGAAGAAAATATTTCAAAATATCGCGGGAAACAGCATCATCTTCGACCCCAAAAGTGCGCAGTTCAGAGCTGCAAAGTCCGTGTGTTTAATAATTTTGTCGGCACCCTTTGATCTCGCGTTTTGGCTGTCCTACTGTTACATATATCTCAGCAACCATTGTAGCACAAGGAAAAAGGTGTCACCTCACTGCTCAGGGAAATGGTTCAACCTCTTCAACTTTGTCAAAATTGGTCCATCTGGCACATGCTCAAAAACATTACTGGGAACACTGGCGATATTTTAATTATAACTTACGTGTCAATGAGCTCCCATGCATACGACAAATCTCCAACAATTTGCATAGTGATGAGGACTTCCTCTTTGATGTTGATGGTTCTGATCATCTGGTGAAGAAACTTGCGAGTCTCCAGCAAGAACTGCTTGACTTGAAGATTGGATTCCAGCTGATGGAACTCCTGAACCTAGAAACCAGAAACAAGGATGGCAAATTATATTACAACTATACATATGTCATTTACTGAAGCCATGTGAAATTACTTTTAAAGTCATGTAGGCAGAGTGCACAACAAATCAACTCGCAAAATTCATCATGAATTAAACCAATCTTTGTCGGAATCGCATCAAAAGAATAAAGATCTTCTCATAAGGCCAAAATAAAAAAAGAACTCTGTCTCAGCATACTTAAGGTCAAAACAGTAAGCGCTATGCATTTTTTTAAAGTAAAAAAGGGCTACGCGGATGCGGAAATACCCCCTAATTTTTTTTTTATTGCATTTTTTGGCCACTATTTTTTTTTCGATGTCGCTTCGCGGCCGTTTATTTAACTTTTTTCCAGTAGTAGGAAAGAAAGATGAAAAAAAAAAGAAAATCTCTCAAAAACCTAAAGAAATGCGCTAAATTCAGATTTTTAAAAGCTATGCACGTGGGAAGCTGAGACAGACTATTTTTTTTTCTTTGGCCTAATACACTTCAACATCTCAGTGAATATGAATAGACAAATGCAAGACGCAATTCATGAACACATACTCAAAGTTGTGAGCATAAACTTGGAACGTCATCACCCTGAAAATTCATGTTCGCAAGGAAGAATACTGCATTAACGGCAACATCTACACGTTTCATGAATAAAATCTAGAAACAATACTGCATTCATTTGTGTGATGGTAAAGATTATGAATTTCCTTCTAGAATAAACTGTATTCTAGACATACAAAATTTGTAAATGTGTGATTATTATACCCCTTTTTAATGTCTTTTCAATGATACAATTTCAAAAGCAATTTTTCTATCAAAACTCTCTTTCTCTGTCATACACTCTTCTCTCAGTGGGTGGTTTAAAGGCGTGGACAGTACACTTTTAATGGTGACTATGGAATTGCATTAAATTGATATGAAGGAATCTGTGGTGTCCAAAGAAACCAAAACTCATAAATGATCAGATGCCATGATTAGAAAATAAAGAAAATATAAAAAATAATGTAACCTTGGCCCATTGCTAGTCCCAACTGATGTTCTACATTTCAAACCATGAAATGAAAACTATTTGACTCAAATACACCATGACTGTACCAAGACATTTTTGATAACATTTATTTTAGGGGAATTGATAACAGTCATTTGTTTAAAAATACAGAAAAGGTAGCAATTTACTATTATTTACAATTATAATAATGTGTATTAATAAGGTTTATCTGGCTTTTGTTTTAAAAACTGCAAAGTTTGATTAATACAAAGAAGATCAGGCCAAATTAAATTAATAGTTTGTCTCAAAGCTCCCGCGCGCATTACTTTTATTGTGAGCATTAGTTTCCCTCCAAATTCAAAAAATTAATTTTGCACCCTTCTTTATTTTCTTTTCAGAAACTGTGAAAAAATAACTCAAAATCCGAGGCCAAATGTTCGTGTTTCCCATGGTTTCCAAAATAATCGCAACAATCTTAACAAGGGTGTTGCCAATTTATTTTGACTCTCAATTGCGCCCATCAAGTTAATAAAATAGCATTCATGACTTCTGTGACAGATGAAAAAAAATCTACCAAAAAAATAAATAAAATAAAACACATTTCGCATTAGTTTTTCAAGAGTAGGAGATCTTTGAGACATACTATTCATTTAATTTGGCCTTATTTTGTCATTTTTGTCTGAATCATTGTTTTTCTCTGGCCCGAGACATGATCAGAGTTCACAGGTATGCATGTAGTTCCAGTTTCAGCTTATTTTTTCATAGTAAACAAGAAATGGAAAAAAAGAAAAATAGTGAAATCAGGGGAAGAATGACCAAAATATGTATAAATTATTGTTTGATCTAAATAAACCAATGATTTGATATATAAATCCCTGACACTGCACTTTGGGAAAAAACTATTGCCTCAAGTACACACAATACTGGAACCGTTCTGAGGACAAGAGAACAAAGTGTTTTTTAAAGAACATTTTTAAAATTCAGTAAAATATCTTTAACAGCATCTGGAATGAGAAAAATCTTGTGAAAATGAAGTATTTTTCCTTTACCATTACATCACTTTCTTTTGCACTTATTTTACTTAAGTGTTTCATTACATTCAGTTATTGAAGACATTGAGGTTAATATTTGTTTTACATATCAATTTTTTTCATCATGATGCTGGTGGCATAAGATGGCAATGTGACTGATGCCCTTAGCTTGCATGTTAAATGATATGTTATGATAAATAGTGAATAAAAACAATTTTATACCGAAGACCAATTCAACTAGATGACTAACAAGAAATCAAAATGGTTTGAAAGACATGAAACAATCATAAATAATGGTGAAGAAAAATAAATCCAAAACCTAGAAAATATCAAAATTGAGATTGAGGTAAATGAACTTACCCATACAACCTCCATTTTCATTAATTTGATGAAGTTGAAATAAAATAAAATGTCCTTTCAAATTAATATCAACAATATAGGAATTCTATATGCACAGAATTCTCTTCAACCTGTTCACTGAACCATAGGATAACTTCTAGCAAAGTTGAAGTCTTAATTCTGACCTAAATAAATGACAAATTTATAGACAGGGATGGTTATGGCTTTTTGTAATTTTGCCTGAATTTGCCTGAAAATGTGAATTTCCCAATACCTTTGTACAGTGAAGTTCCAAGCATTTTTGCCTGAATTCAGGCAAAAACCTGAAGATAATCATGCCTGTATAGAGGATGCTATAAATCAAGAAAGATACCAATTTTTTTAGTAAAACATTCCTTTTTCATCATAGATAGCAGATAAATCAAAAGAAATTTTGAGTTTGCATTGGGTCTCCTGAAAATTCAAATTTTAAAAATTCAACTATAGAGGGCAGTAATTATCGTTGTCGACAACGATAATTAAAAATAAAAGGAATATGTAAATATTTTGATACATAGGGTTTGAATTTGACAATGAAACTTAATATGCTGTCATTATTACCGCTAATGCGTCAAATGATGCAAAAATCGCAAAATGCATGGGGTAAAGTCAGATCCTAGAATGGATAAAAATTTTCTTCTTTAGGAATATCACACAATGCCTTAAATAATCCCTGTGTTTTTTAAATCACAAACCTCTTCTAAAGCCTGTATGAGTTGTACCATTTTTCTTCCAGCTGACGTTGAGTCATCGTAGTCTAAGGATGAGATCTGCCTGGCCATTTCACTAAACCACGCTTGCAGATTATCTATAGAACAGAATAAACAATATTAATGCAATAAATAAGAAACATTATTATACCTCGTAAATATTTATTAGGCAAATAATGAAAATGAAATGTAATTGGTGAGTTCTTCTTGTTGCACATGAGAGTATTTTGCCTACTGTATAAAGTGGTTTATTTCGTGCTACATTAATTTTTGTGTTTTTCACAAAAATAATTGTAGCACGAAAAGTGGTATGCATATACTGCCTCACGTTAAAAAAAAATCACAAGCGCGAAAATTAAAGCGTGCAAACTGATTCAAAATAATTCAAAATTAGACTTGCGCAAAAATATTGTTTTTTACAGTGTTTCCTTCAAGTGCAATTAACACCCGCACGGGGAAGACACAGAAAAACTAAAGCACCCTACTATAACACTTTTAAATTAAAATTTTTTTATTTATAAATACAATGACTCTGAGCTATGACACTTTTTAATTACAATTTTTTTATTTACAAATACAATGACTCTGAGCTATGACACTTTTTAATTATAATTTTTTTATTTATAAATACAATGACTCGGAGCTATGGAAGTTTTAAGATGTGTTTTTGTGTTGTTTACATCAGATTCAGTGTAATATTTGAGATATAGTAAAACAAATAAATATGGTTATTTCCAAAAAGTATAGTGAAAATTCTTTCAAAAAACTACTTGGGAAACAAAGAAATTAATGGACATCCTGAAAAAAAGAACACCTCACACTCAATGAATCCATGCTGGTGGTATTCAATGTGATCAGAGAGTCTATATATATTCGAGAGATGAAACTCCCCTATTGAAAAGTGCCGCGACCCAGCTCATGAATATAGAAACGATTTGCTACAATAATCAGATCGGTCCTACATGTAAATGATGTACCATGCTACGTCACATAATAACCCTCATTATGCACATACTAGGGTTATCCCTATTGCTATCTGCGCGTTAATCCGAAGTTGTTTACGACATTCCGCAAGGTGATGTATATCTCTATTACAGTTGTCGCGTTGTCACTAACACTAGTGAAGTGTTTGATTTGTACGGGTTGAATGGCGAGCATACAAATTTGAGTAATAGATCAGTTCTTTCTGTATGTGAACTCTGCGTGACCTATTCGTGGTTTGATACATTTTGTCCATTGGCTCAGAATAGGAGTTTCACGGCCCTGGGATAATCTGAGCACTGATTACCAAATCTGTTACTGGGCCAAACTGGGTGTTTGGTGCTGTTATTACGTCGGCCACATCACATACTGGCTTATCCGAAATGGCTGCCTTTTGTGACCTAAATTGTTACCCAATTGTTATAATCAACACTGCAATTTCATTTCATTTGTACATTAAATTTCAGGAAAAATTACCATGTTAGATCCAACTCATGGTCATAAAACCACTGTGTACAAATTATTTTAAAGGGGCAATCATGATCCACTTTTCACCCTCAAGGTCACCTCTATCAAAAGTGAGTTTTCTGGCTTATTAGAATCGTCAACTGGTATATGTTAGGATCCCCAAACCATTCTTTCATATGTGCTTACATTTTTTAGAAAAGTGAGAAAATGTGTCATTTTCTAATTATTGTCGGGAACCCCAACAGTAATTACAGCACAGTAGCCTATGGAGATTTTCAAAATGTTGAAAAGCTTGTAACTTGGAAATGAATGGTCGGAATCAAGTGAAATTTTGAGTATATACTTTTAATGTACTCTTCTTCTTATTTAACTAGAAAACAGGCGAGGTTTTTGTCACATCAAAATCATGAATTGCACCTTTAAATGATAGTGTAAATTATTACACAAGGCAGCCATTTCGAATACACCCGTATGTGATGTGGCCAATGATTTCTCTTTTATGTTTCAGGTGCTCAAATACTTCCAAAACTGTTATGTGAGCTATAATTGTCTATAAATCTGATTTTGTTTCATTGCAAGATTTTCATGACCAACACTTGCAATGACGTCATGCGCACAACCTAGAAACATGGTCGATTGCGCAGAAACTCAAGGATTAATAGTACTTTCAAGATGTATTATGGGACATACAAAAGTAGTCTAGTTTTTCTATCCTCTAGCAATTACGGTAACTTAAAGGCTTAAGATATCATTAAGGACGATAGCGTTGATAAGTTCCTACCTGTAGGTTTTGTTTATTTTTTGTCAGTTAATAGATAAAAGTTTAAACTTCAAAATTCAGCGATAAAAAATGGGGGTCACCGATCACCTAAGCGCGCTATAACGTCATATATGATGATGTCATTTTCCTTTCAATTTACGTCAACTTGAAAACTCAAGCTTTAGGTTAATTAATGTAATTAACTTTATTTATCTTTTTGATGTTATAAAACCAAATTTCGACATTCCCGGCGATGAAAATTGTTTTTTAATTTAACCCCATGTAATTTCATCTCTAGCTTTCTTTTAAAAACAGTCAGTGAAGCCATTTTTTTTCTTGATTTGACATCCACTTGACATTCACTTGACCAGCAAAAAATTAAAAAAATCTACAGGAAGCAAATATTTGAAAAATCAGCATTTTGTGGTATAGGAACTCACACGTAAAAAGATTTATTACTGAAGGCCCGTTGGCTCAGGAGCACTAGTAGCTATTTTGTGCTATACTGGGAAGACCAATGTGTAAAAAAATAGTAGGCACATTGCGTTTTGCATATTAGGTGCAAATCTTACGCTTAGATACCATGTGAGCGTTTTGTCAAAATCTTCCCGCTACTGACCAACAACTGATTCTGTAATGCTGCCACCTTTTGGTGAAAATTAACACCGCGATCGCCTTTAAGAAAATGAATTCTTAATGGATGGGCTTTTTAATCAAATACATGCACACCCACCAAAGACAACATGAGTAATAACAGTGAAACAGCTTGGGATTCTCGGACTTAAAATTTACATGCCTCCTTCTGATTTTTCCATGATAAAATTTGGGGTTAACATACCTCCTTTACTATGTTAGCCCAAAATAACAAAACATTTTTGAATTCACTTAACTTTAGCTCAATAGTTTTGATGCATTCTGTAATAATATGAGAAAGAAATACACATTATTAGTAACATACCATTCTTGGAGACCCTAGTCAATGGTTTAGTTCCTGAGAACACCTCCGACAACTCTTGCATTCTCTCGACTCCTTCTGTTTTATAATACTCCCATTTGTTTTGTTTCTCTGCTAACATCTTCTTGAACATCTGTAAAATATGAAACATATAGCAAAATAATATTATAGTTAAGCTGGTAAATTTTCTGTGCTCCAAAAGTTGAATTCCATGATCTTTTTCATTGTAACAATATCATGTGCACTAGCTTGCATTTTAATGTCAATTGCAATTGTCATGGGGATTCTAAGAATTATTTTCATTGTCACATTAATAACAATAATGATTTAAAATGTATGATGGTATGTTTATTTATTATTTTGTTTCATTTTGTGTTGTTTAATAGTCAAAAACACATATTCAATTTTATTTTTGATGTGAAAATTGCATTTTCTGTGAATTTGTTTTTTCTGTTTTCTTCTTCATTGCTGTTTTTTGTTCCGTTTTCCGTATCGCAGAAAACTTGGAGCTTATTTATAGTGTTACACGAGTAGCCTGCTATGCCACAGTTGCAACACTTTGTTTCAGTATGAATGGCCTTTTAGGCAACTTAAAAGAATATGGTTAAAAACTCACTTCTTTTTCACATCGTAATATCTTGAAGAAAAAAAATTGGAGCCTTTATGCATAGTTTAAAAGAGTTTTACTATTTTGCAGAAACTATACATCTGATGCAGTTCACATGTGCATCACTTTAACAGATAAATTGCGCTGTGACATTGTTAAAGTCATTTTATGACGTATTTAGTCTTATCATGAGAAATCTGGGTCTAAACATTGATCACATAGATTATGGTAATGATGGTACCAAACCGTTGCTGTAGTTGATTGTTCACTCACCTAGTACTTTCCAAGTTCATTTTACTTGATGGGCAATTAGTAATGGCGGCGGTCATGTCCTATACTTTGATCAACACTAAATAGGTGGACCTATTCATATCGTGATGTGATACAGATAAGCACATGCATAGCTGAGCACAGCACAACTGCAGGAGCCGCAGCACACCTTGTATGTGTGACTCGCGCATCAGTTTCTACGATGCATGTGTAAGTGGGATCATGTTTACTTGCAGATTAAGAAAAGCCTCATAATTCACACCACAGTTATACTTTAACTCAAAAAGCGTTCATGACTGGGATTTTCATGCACTGACGTAAGATTGCCACAACGTATTACACATGAATTAATGTTACACAGCTTATTTGCTTATTCCTGGTTAATGTCACCTGATAATGTTGTGTTTTTAATACTGAATCCTCAGAAAAAAGCAAAATTTTAACAAAAGATCTTCAAGGCAGTATACATTTGCATAATGTATACTGAGGGGAGCGTATGGCTGAGTGGTTAGAGCATTGGACTCATAGTCGCATGCATTCATCTGTTGCCGGATTGAGTCCCAGGCCCGGCACGTCTCCTTGTTTCCTTAAGCAAGAAACTTTACTCTACTTGCTTTGTGCTTCGGAGGGCACTAGTGTTCCTGACACACTGTCAGATGTAAATGAACGTCACAGGCTAAGCTACGGCTGTTCGGAATAAGAGTAGGGGAATCCTCCCCGGTACTGTGACCGTATTTCAAAATACTTCATCAACTCTAGGACCTGAGTACTGCTGTATATAGTGAATAGTCATTTCTAGCAGCTAAATGACTTGAAGAATTTAAAGTAACTTACTTCTTTTAGCTTGAATTCTAGCTGGGCTGTGTCAAGAAGAAGCTCAAATAGTCGTTGTGGATTATACTTGGATTCTGTAACCAATGTTTCTCTCAGTTGCCTCACACGCTTGTTGGCATCCCATGCTATTAATAGAAAATGAACAAAACATTAGTTGACCATAACCATTGACACTATGCCGTCAATTTGGCTATCCACTGGTAATAAATCACCCAGTATATAGCCTATGTGGCCAACTTACAATATTGTTAAGGACAAGGGATACTCTACCCCCTATGCATTAAATACCTTTCTTAGTCAATGAGTATGATTTTAGTTAGAAAAGCCATCCGTTATGAGACATTCTTAGTCACTGAGCGTGATTTTACTTCCTTTTTTGGCCATCCATTATGAGGCGATAGATGACAGTGCGTTCAGCATGAAACGCAGTGGAAACACGAGTTCAAAATCACGGCGCGATGCAGGTATACGCACACATCCGGCCCGAACAGCTTTACTGGGTTTGGAATATTTCATTTTGAATAGGGGTGTACGTTTTTCCAATGATAATGTTTATAGTTTTGGGCAATAATTTACATCATTTTTGGTTTATAAATGACTCAAATTTGGGAACTAAGAATGAGATAAAAGATGGCGACTGCGGGGGCACCCATTACTAAAAATAATGTACTCCCATCATTTATGAGACGATAGATGACAGGCAAAACAATAAATCTTATCTTTTATTCTCTAAATAGATGACAGCATGTTAACGCGCAGTGGATCCATGCGTTGAAAATTACAGCATGATGTGTGGGGCATCCATTACTCAAAATAATGTATTGTCCATCCATTATGACACGTTAGATGACAGGCAAAACAATAAATCTTGTCTTTTATTCTCTAATTCTCAATGCTATAAATAAAACAAAAGGTAGGTGGTTGACTAAATTCTGTTAAATGCACTGATGTCACAGACTAGTATCCCGACTTCTGATTGGTCAATTTAGGCTTCTCCATTATGCTGATTCACAAAAAAATAAAATTCATATTTTTCTTCGGCTCACCCCCTCATTTTGTTTCTTTTTGAGTCAGAATCAATCCTGCAAAATTTCAAAAAAATTGAAAAAAAATTAGGGGGCGCTACCGGCTGTTTAAGTTTTGTGTACAAAGTCTATGAGAATTTTGGGCTCTCGTCTTTGTCATCAAAA
>JXSR01S045524.1:74563-88005 GCA_000969725.1 Ophiothrix spiculata
ATGGCTCACCCCTAAAGGGGGACTTTGAAGATGATATCAATTTTGAGTTTTTCATTTCATCTGTTGTAGCATTTTCTAAGCTTTAAAATGGCACCTTACTTGTTGAAATTGATCAAGGCAATCAAATTTTACAACAGAAAATCTGCTGGAAATTCTTATTATTTTCTTTATTTTTTGCAGCCTATTTTCACCTGTATCTTGAAAACTGTTTTGTCGCAAAGTCCCCCTTTTTCGGAGTGAGTCATCACATATACGCAGGGCTAGAAATTCTGCAAAAATCCTGAATCGATTCTTGGGGAATCCAGATATATGTGAGTCAATTTCTTCATTGAAACAATATAGTAATTGTAGCTAAATCAATTCCAATTCTTGCTAACTGAAACAAAATTCTACCCAATATACATAACAACCTAGATTAAATATGAAGCAAGTCTTACACTGATTTTAGATAGTCTACCACGACTGTAACATCATTGCAATGATGTTATTTCCATCATGCAACCAGCAACAAACACTCTGAAATGATCTTTACAGAATTAGACTTACTTGAAGTAGTTTTCAGGATAATTGACAGGTTTCTTGGATCCCGGTGACGAGTTGAATCCACTACTACGAAGTAATTTACATACATCATCCATGTTGGAATCCACTGACGCCTTAGAAGCGCTGAAACGAAAAACAACAACAATAATATCGTTTTGGGCACTTTTGACAAAAAAACTCCCACAACTTTTCCTTCCTTGCATCATCATAGGCAGACTGTCAATTCTGGACATGGCTTATGTATTCAGCTATATGATGTCTGTATACATTCCTGCAAACATTTGGAGAGGTCCCTATCACTTTTTCTAAACTGAGAGAAAAGTCATAAACTGGAGCAGATATCAAAGCAGACAAGTGGTTTCATGCTTTCTCTTGAAAGAACACCAAGGTCCACTTTTCCCCTCCTCTCCTCTCCATTTTATAAGGTCTCAAAATCATCTATTTATATGATACGATACCAGCATCCTTTCTCTCCCATTGTCCTCCTCTCCCTTCCTCCACCCAACCCCATTCTCAGCTCACCAACATATCTTCCCCTTCCCCAGTCTCAACTCACCTATATCTATGATATGATACCAGCATCCTTTCCCTCCCGTAACCACCCCGTCCTCCCGCTCCCCTTCCCCAGTCTCAACTCACCTATATCTATGATATGATACCAGCATCCTTTCCCTCCCATAACCCCCCCGTCCTCCCCCTCCCCTTCCCCAGTCTCAACTCACCTATATCTATGATATGATACCAGCATCCTTTCCCTCCCATAACCACCCCGTCCTCCCCTCCCCTTCCCCAGTCTCAACTCACCTATATCTATGATATGATACCATAATCCTTTTCCTCCCATAACCACCCCGTCCTCCCCTCCCCTTCCCCAGTCTCAACTCACCCATATCTATGATACCATACCAGCATCCTTTCCCTCCAATAACCACCCCGTCCTCCCCTCCCCTTCCCCAGTCTCAACTCACCTATATCTATGATACGATACCAGCATCCTTTCTCTAACCAGGCCAGGTATCCTCATGTCAACAACAATCAACATAACTCCATAGAGATACAAAGCCTCACACTGTAACATGTCCACAATAAAACAGAAAAAAGTCAAGTTCAATTTAGCATTTTGTGTTAAAAATTATACAGCATTTATCAACAGATCATTTTTTAAATTAATTCAATTTACTGTCTGTCATGCTTGTTATGAATTATGCAATTTTCATATTTAAATTGTTTTGTTGATGATCTCTCCCTGTATACTCTATAAACCTTGAAGTATGCAGCAAGCAGTCAATTAACGCACATAAACCAATGTGACCATACGGGGAATTAAACTAGTCCGAATTTTTCAAATCACAACTACAAACCTAATCTTGCTGAATGTTCAAATAAACGTTTGTCAATGTGGTAGCAACAAAATTAGCCAAAAATAAAAAATCATGAACGATTTATGTACATAAGTATTAATATGTAGTGATTTGGCCTTAATCAATCATTACTAGTCTCTTACCCAATACAAAACTACCAGTTCACGATGTTGTAGAATACAAGGAATATGCTATGGACCTAGAGTTGGATTGCTGCTGCATACTTCTCCATCTCAGAGAATTTCTGGGTGCACACCAGTAAATAGCTGGCCTATTCTTTTACATGTTAAACAAAGGTCAAATATGGTCATTTCCCGGCCAAATTAATGAATAGCTCTTGTTCTCACCTTATTTTTCTTCAAGATTATGAAATAACCTTGCATTTAAGGTGAATTTTGATATGTGTTTACCAGCTTAATTTCGCAAAAGCCCATTTCAAAGTTGCTTCTGCTACTTCAGCCAAAATTGCACAGTATTTCTAGTTTGCGTGTGTGAAGGATAGCAAAGAAAAAAGGTCAAAAGTCAGCCAAACCATGGACTATGGGCATTGTATATGGTCAGATGCTAGGGAAAGATTTAGGAAAGAATATTGAATTAAAAAACATTGACCAATCTAGGGTCTAATTAAATTTTTAGGAACTTCAACAGTGGTTGTCTTTCAGCGCTAATTTTAAAACACTTAGTAAAGGGCGACATTTATTTAGTGACGTGCATCCAGAAAAGACTATGTACTCTCCATCATGCACTGCTTCCAATGGATTGTTTGAACATTAAACTATAAGAGTAGTTAGTAATAAAACAAGCCAAAAATTTAAGAGATATTTCATGCTAATTAATCAGTAACTACTCATTATGATTTCCCATACAAACAATTCCATAAGAAGTAATGCATGATGGGAATCACATGATATCTTCTCGTTCCTATCTTACCAGTAGCTGCTTGCCATCTTCATTGATAATAACTGATTCTAATGTCTGCTGGATGAACACTCCTTCCTCTAACTCTTCAAGAAATCTTTGATGGACAAAAAAAAAGATTAAAATAGGTGAGTTTGAAAAAGTTATGGAATGAGAACATAGAATCAATTTATGTATTAATAATGCTGTTGTGCTAGATCAACCAGTCGAGTTTGCACACTTTAAATTTTTGACATCTTGCTGGTCGTGAGACCACAACGACAGACACTCTGAAACCAGTGTAGGTTTGGTGAAAGGGATGATGTGTACTGAAACGAATCACAAATTCCATGGTCACCTAGGTGGTGCCATAATTCCTCACATTTACATCCAAAGTAGCCCTGCACTTTGAATTCATGATTAAACTGTCGAGGCATTGTGGCATCAAGTTGTAAGCTGATGGATTCACGAGTATCTGTTGTGGTGGTCCCATGAACAGTGTGATATCAAAAATTTAATTTGCACAATGTAGACCTTGTTGCACTTGGAAAATTTTGAGGCACTCATGACAAGCAGATGTATCAATTACCTAGATTTGTGATGGCCACAACAACACATTGTTTTCAGTTGGATTTAATTCAACTTTCCTGCAACAAACCATCACAGCAATAGGCAAATGTGTCGTCCTAGATAACGACGGCTCGTTTGAGGTCAGCATCCTTTCCCTCCCATAACCACCCCGTCCTCCCCTCCCCCTTCCCCAGTCTCAACTCACCTATATCTATATATGATATGGTACTAGCATCCTTTACCTCCCATAACCATCCCGTCCTCCCCTCCCCTTCCCCAGTCTCAACTCACCTATATCTATGATATGATACCAGCATCCTTTCCCTCCCATAACCACCCCCTCCTCCCCTTCCCCAGGTGAGGTCGTCTGCCACAGCTGCCAACTATACCTGTAAAAACTCTGAAGCCACCTTAATTGATAAGAGTCAAACTAGGCTTGCAGTGGTGAGAAACATGACTAATACTGATACACAAACTACCCTATTCACTCGTCTAATTCAACTATTTTCCATCTGACAATCTCCTTAAAATTAACAAAATCCCCGTTTCCAAACGTTTGACAAATAGTCATACTCTATGACCAACACTTCATTAAAATTATTTGAACAATTTTTGGCAAGCTAGTATGAAAGCGCTCAACTGTAACGTGATCTTAATTCAGAAAATGAGTAGTTGAATTGGACGAGTGGATACGGTATATCTATAATCATACCTGTTAAAATCAGTGATATATTTGTGGATACTTTCAAATGCCAAGTAAAAACGCCTCAAGATGTCAATGTGATTCTCACGAAATACTTCATCCAAATCTTGGAGTTCCTGTGAAGAGTCGATAAGAAAAACCAGTGACTTAAATGCAAAAGGTTTCGATACACCTGTTTCTATTTAAGATCCTGTTCTCTCCCTTGCATTTTATTACAGTTTATCGTATCTAAATTTTGGCAGGACAATAGTTTTTACTCTTGCCTAGCTAATTATATTGACAGCTATTTTATTCAGGAAATATGGTATATGATTGGCATGATTTGAGCCCTGCAGACAATAGTCTTTTACTATTATTAAAACAAATATTGACTGCTCTTTCATTCTGGCAATAGCAAAAACTATCATCCTATATTGAATAGTAAATAGTCTCAAGATCACTTCCAGGCAATGTTTTCACTATTGCCATCATGAGCATTTTTAAATATATAATTATATAATTATTAAAATATGTGTATACTGAGTGTTACCCATTGATTATTTTGAGATCATTGGTCTACTATTTTCCCTCTGCTAAATACATGTAGAAGGCCAATGGCATAAAGATCAACTCAGATGTTTTAATTCAGTCATTGTTAAAACTGTCAGTGTTTGTTTTGGGCCTCAGTATCGTTCTTCTTTATAGTTCAAGGAGTGTGAAAAGTACCTCTGCCCAAAACAAACATCTCTGATTTTATTTTATTTTAAATGGTGCATTGTTGTTTAATTAATAGCTAAGAGCCTCATTATACTTTGATCAACACTAAATAGGCAGGAATTATGAGGCTTTTCTTCATCCGCAAGTGAACATAATCCCAGTTACATGCACGCTGTAGATAATGATGCGCGAGTCACACGTGCAATGCGCGCCGCGTCTCTTGCAGTTGAGCTGTGTCCAGCTACGCACGCACTTATCTGTATCAATTCACGATGTGAAGAGGCCCGCTATTTGGTGTTGATCAAAGTATAGTGGCCGCCATTTTTATCCGACCAATTAGTTTACAATACAAAATGTAACAGCCTTGTAGGATGGCAGGAAGATCCAGGCAGCAATTCTTGAACATTGCTCATGGAGGGCGAATTATTGAACCGTCGCATTAACTGTTGTGCTTGTCACACTTCCAGACTCTTTGAAACAAATTAGCGGGAAAAATTGGCGTACTCGGCTCGGACCAATTCACAATAGACCCTTCTGGTTATACATTTAAATGATCTGTCTAATTATTTCTGATCAAACGCGGAGGTACAATAACTCTTCACCATGAGCAACAAAATGGCAGAGAGCATCAAGTCTCCTAGTTTCTTTGATGTGAACAACTTACCGCCGTTACTGGTCTAGAGTCAATCTTGTGATCATTAGGCCTAGTGATCTTGTTAGACTTAAGCTATGAAGTAGTTCAAACAAAATCTCTCCCTATTTCATCTGATCGTGTGAACACACTTACCGGTCTGGAGTCAATCTTGTGATCAAAGTAGTCTGAAGCTTTGAAGTAGTTGAAATCAAACGAAATGTCTCCACATTTCATCTAATCATGTGAACGCACTTACCGGTCTGGAGTCAATCTTGTGATCATAGTAGTCTGAAGCTTTGAAGTAGTTGAAATCAAAAAAAATGTCTCCATATTTCATCTGATTGTGTTGAAATAGTTGAAATCAAACAAAATGTCTCCATATTTCATCTGATCGTGTGAACACACCGGTCTGTAGTCAATCTTGTGATCATAGTAGTCTGAAGCTTTGAAGTAGTTGAATCAAACAAAATGTCTCCATATTTCATTTGATCGTGTGAACACATTTACCGGTCTAGAGTCAATCTTGTGATCATAGTAGTCTGAAGCTTTGAAGTAGTTGAAATCAAACAAAATGTCTCCATATTTCATCTGATCGCGTGAACACACTTACCGGTCTGGAGTCAATCTTGTGATCATAGTAGTCTGAAGCTTTGAAGTAGTTGAAATCAAACAAAATGTCTCCATATTTCATTTGATCGCATGAACACACTCACCGGTCTGGAGTCAATCTTGTGGTCATAGTAGTCTGAAGCTTTGAAGTAATTGAAATCAAACAAAATGTCTCCATATTTCATCTGATCGTGCTTGGCTTCCAGCTTGAAAACAGGCGGCACAAAGTCAGACAATCTGAGCAACTCAGCAATGATAGCGTTGCCGCGGGATACCAGCTTTAATAGGGTCTGGCCGCAAATGTTATTGTCTGCTAGAAAGTCTGCCATTGTTTCCTACAAAAAATAAAATGATATTTGATAATTATCGATGACAAAAATATGCATGAAATATTCAGTGCACAAATTAAATGATACATACAATAGTGGTGGGTTATAAAATGGTGATGTTGTTAATATAATCAATTGAAAAATGACCTGAGGGTTATAGTAGGATTATGTGTTATCAAAAAATGTAAACATGTTTCAAATTCAAAATGGCCGCCATAAGGAGACACAAAAGGCCGCCAAAATATGTTTTTTCCCGACAAAAATGGATCGGAGCGACATTAAAACTTTAAGATCTGTATGCACAAAACTGGACTAAAGTTAGTCCCGGACTAAGATAAATTGATATCCTGAAAATAACACTATTTTTGGGAATCTGTGATAATTAATGTTTTGCTTAAAGATCTATGTGAATTTTCTATATAGTTTGCCATTTTGTCTGTTTTGGAACATTTGTATTTTGTCAAAAAGAACAAAAATTGGTTTAGTCCTGGACTAACTTTAGTTAGTACCGAACTAAACCATTTTCTTGTTCTGTAAATAGTAAATAAAGTTCTGAAACAGACAAAGGAATCAAATAATGAAAATTTCAGTTCATACATACCCTTGAGATATCCTTGTTTTTGATTGGTCGATTGCCGGTCCTAAACACCGTTTAGGACCGGCCAATAATCGATATTAATTCTAACGCAAGTTTTCATTGGCTAAATTTTATCAATTCTACAATCCGTATTCTGATTGGCTGAATTACCGATCGATTGGTTGTATATCCCCGATTTTGTTTTAAAAATCCGCCATCTTGTTTCACCGCTTAGACAAATTTTCGTAACTTAATTTGGTTGGTTTTAATAAATTAACAGCACTATATGACACATAAACTTGGTTTAATAAACCACGTTTAAGTCAAGATTATTTTGAATATATTGAAAATTGCATAAGCCTTACCGTTTTTAAGAAAAGCAGCTAAATACTCCGCAAATTTAGTCCTCAGCGAGACAAAACATATCACAGCGTCCATTCTATGAATGCAAAACAATGCCGTTGTAGCGTATGCGTTGCGTGCTCGACTACAAGCATAGCGCGGTCACAGCGCGTGCGGTTTGTAGTAAGCCGTCTTATACGCAGAACACAACGCGGTCCAAAGATATAAACAAACTCTACGTCATCCTGATTAATCAATAACTGATCGTAAATTTCTGCAAGCAACAAGTCGAAGGAATTTAGTGATTTGCTAGATGAAAAGGTTGTTTTTTGAACGGATTTTTGTCTAACATTTTGACATTTTGTTCACAAAAAGGATATGTAATTGTGAACGGGTTTCAGTCATGTTTCTATATGGGTAATCGTTGACTTTGAACTCTGGTGGAATGATTATAAATCACTTCGCGATTCTTGACGCCATCCATGCAGCTATCGGGACAAATTTTATGAACCCTGAGCTTGCACTGCTAAAAAGATTATAGGCCTATGTGATGAATTTCTCTATTTTCTGAAATTTAACATTTTGTTAATGATTTAATAGGGTATGTATGAACGGGGTTTTCGCGAGTCCGGGGCCAGCCTGCCCTCGGGCCAAATAAAGCGTTTATACACGGACAAACATGCATGAACCCCTAATTTATATCTTTAACCCTTTGAACCCGACGAGCTGGTATACCAGCTCACGTGTACATGTACCGTATACCCGACGAGCCGGTTTACCGGCTTCAAGGTCACGTGTCAGAAACTTGACGTGTGTGTCAACAGGCATGGCTAGTTAAAGTTTCCAATGGTCTTTAGACTTATTTATATCGGAAGACACCAATAAAACTTTGAACACATGGTTGATCGGCCATTCTGCTCTTATTTACTTGACAGAGCTGAATCATTCCTCACATTTTTCGTAAATTTGATCAAATTTTCAACAAATATGGCTTCGCCCATAGACTACAACGTAAATGTCGAATATGTTGGTCGACATAAATAGTATTTTTTTGTTAATGTTAGTTATTGGAACATTTCAGACTAGTGTAAAATGAAAAGTTAAAGCAAGAAAAATCAAAATAAAAGTAAGTTTATGCGTTATATTGTGTTTTCATCTTTCGGGTTGGCCCGGGTCAGCGGTACAGATGCACGTGGAATGGCCAGGCTTCAAAAGGAACATAAATTATCGCTAGCCTTATCTAAAACTGCGTTATTTTTCAAAATTTTAAATTTCACTTAGTCCGGGACTAACTTAGTCCTGTTTTGTGCATACGGACCTAAATCTCCAAAAGTTTCAATCAGAACTGGCTGTCAGGGTTATTTATTGTAACTGAATCATTTGTCCTTAAAAACACATTGCTCATATGTTTCAAATTCAAGATGGCATCCAAATGGAGGCCAAAACTGTCTACCAAAACTTTGTTTTCTCTACTAAAAAGGGATGCAGGGATATTAAAACAGTTTTAAAAGTGTTTATTCAAAATTTATCAACATGCAATTCTTTTGTTTTAAATTCAAAATAGAGTCCAAACAGAGACCAAATATGGCTGCCAAATCATGCTAACACATGGTTTACTCGTAAAGAAGAGTCACATCGATAATAAGACAGCGCTAAAAACAATAAGTTGTCAAAAAAGCTCGGAATAGCAGCTGAAACAAGTTTTTGCCCAACCCTTAGACAAAAATAGGCTTAGAGTGATATCAAAACAGTATGCTATCATTATAGGTTTCAATGGTAAAAGATCCAATGTAGCCGTCACAATATGTGCTGCCCCCATAAAAATGGATGATTAAAACAACATTTAAAACAAAATTCAAAATAATGAGTGGGATATCGCTTAAATAGCATTTTTGTTTAGGGTTATAACTGATAGCATTTATTCATTATGTTCCATATTCAGAAAGCTGTCAAACCGTAATGGCTGCTGTGGTCGGCTATAGGCTCTACACTGGGATTTATAACGGTGTGTGTGAGGTGAACGACCAAAATAAAAAAAAGACACACATATCGTTGAAGAACCTTTAACTAGTCCCGCCCCGAATGAAAAGGTTTTTATTTTTTTCAGCCCAGTTTTCTGATGACTTTAGAGAGCTATCCATTCTTCTTCTTCTTCTTCGGAAATACTGCATGTGGGGTAAAACAAGCAGGGTACGGTGTGTGCAGTGATGATGGTAAATTAGTCATTGTTCTGTACTTTGAAGTGTGAGCTAAGTGCTGTTTTGAATTGAGATATGGTTCTAGTTTCTTTGATGCTAGTTATTGACACAGGTAGGTCATTCCTATTCCTAACTAGGGCTAGGCCTATACAGGCTATGAATTATCCTACATTGACTGGAGACAATTCGTTCCTGCACGTCATTTTAAATTTCGAGTAGTTCTTAGTATGAACGAGTATTTATGGCTATCAATTCTTGATTGCAGTTCAATAAAATAAAGTTGTTATTATTAGAACGACGAGTACGCCTTTGCTTTGCCAGCCTTTGGCTTTGGGACTGGCTGCCAAAATTCCTCGGACAAAATCAGTCACGTGACCACAAATTGCAAGGTATGATATTCGTAAAACAATTGGCCCTGCACTCTGGATCTTTATTTAAATCGTCTGAAGAATTGTGACACCGACTTTAGTTTTAGTTTTTCCATTCCATCATGATTCATGATGAATCGGTCAGGAATAAGTTTAAGCTTACATTCATGAACTTTTTTACATGTCTTCTTCATGCATGTCATGGTCTTGCTAATCATGCTAATTAAACTTACCTAAATAGCAGTCCTCGGGCAGGTGATAGGCTCTAAGATGGCATCAGGAAACACCAGAATGTACAGCAGAAAACAGGGTAATCAAATCCCGAACTTCAGCACACACACACCTCCAAAATAAATCTAGGCATCGGAAACCATTTTCGACATGAATCATCACATGACCCCCATATGACCTCATATCCGACGTCGTTTAATTTGGTAGGGTAGAACCGTGCATATGGCAACAAAGGGCAATTTTGTACTGTGTCCATTTCAATCAATCAATCAAAGATACAAGTAGCCTACTTGCATAACATGCATACCCCATGAAGGAGTCTATTCGTACAGGGGACCCACGGCCAGTGGATATTCCAGTGGGGGGACTCACATTTAAAAGTGAGAAGACGTTGGACTATGAGGGAGGTCATGTGGGGGTCATGTGATGATTCATGTCGCACTGGGCGATGCCTAGATTTATTTGGGAGGTGTGCGTACTATTTTTCAATCCATGGATAAAAAGTAGTTTTTCACCTTGTTGGCTTTCGCCAAGGAAACCCAACTTGGTACTTGCAATGGTAGGGGAGACCGGGTACAATTGTAACAGTTTTTGGAAATTCAGGTGTAACTCTTTTTTGATAGTTGGAAGAATATCAAAATAACTTATTTTGAAAGAGTCATATGCCTGTTCTAAGTTCTACAAGGTTTGAAATTTGTCACATGTGGTTTTGTATCAATAATTTGAAAATGAGTATCCAGATGTTACAATTAGCTGCAATTGTCCCATATGTGCGGGTTAGTTGTAACAGTTAAGTTGTAACACCGTAATAACTAATGGTATAGTGGGTAACATGGAAATCGGGGACAAAAGTGTTTTTGGAAGAGTCAAGTATAACTCAGTTTGTGTGGTTTAATAGTTAGGGGAATACTATAATCATTTTTGTTGTAAAAGTTCAGCGGCTTTTCTATATCTTTATTTTTCACCAAGTGCGAATTAGTCAAAAAAAAATCACCTTGTTTAGGCTTTCGCTTTCGCCAAGGAAACCCAACTTAGTACTTGGTACTAAGTAAGCTAGAAGGAAGCTTATCTTTAACAGGGATCCCAAGATGTTTTTAAATCAGTTTGAATGCAGGAGGAAGACCGGAGTGCCCGGAGAAAAACCTGCGGAAACGAGTATGGACTGAAAACCAAATGCACATAAAGCGCCGGGACCGGGACTCGAACCCGGGACCTCATTGGTGCAAGGCGAGGGAACTACCGCTGCGCCAAGCAAGCAAGTAATCTTAGAGATATGCCTGTTACAATTGACCCCGACCAGGGTGGCCATCTTTGAACTTTCATTTGGCATAAAAGTAGCTTGTAATGTGTTTAGGGTTTTGTTTGCCTGAATGACCTTAGGGTGGTCTTTAAATTCTAAGCACAACTAGCTTGTGCAGGATTATTAACCTATCTTTTTCTTAAAACTATAAACATTTTCATAAGTTACAAAGTTGGTCAAAAAAGCGTTTTTTGAGCTGTACCAAAAATTCCGTCCACCGAATTCAGTAATGATCAGGGTGGAAATGCAGCAGAAATAGACACATACAGTATATTGTGCTGAAAATAACCATCGTAAGTCATTTTCTCTAGGCGTGGGGTCCCCTGTTACAACGTGCTCCGTGTTACAATTGTCCCCGGTCTCCCCTACCAAGTAAGCTAAAGGAAGCTCATCTTTAAGTTTAGCAGGGCTCCAAGATATTTTTTAAATTAAGTTTTGAATGCAGGAGAAAGACCAGAGTACCCGGAGAAAAACCTGCGGAATCGAGCATGGACTGAAAACCAAATGCACATAAAGCCCCGGGCGCGGAACTCGAACCCGGGGCCTCATAATTTTGGTGCAAGGCGAGGGAACTACCGCTGCGCCAACCCGCTCCCCTTTGATTCTGCAAAAGCAGTTTATTTTGCTCTATGCAGACGTCCATTACTCTATACCCAACCGTTTGAATGTTTTGTCAGTCATGTTGATGCCAAGTTAATAGTTAGGGCCTAGTGTAATGCCTTATCTTGACAGAACTAGTGATATGATTGTTTTCAAACACCATTACTAGTGAAGGTGTCCACCATTTACTTTTAAAGCTCATTCTTAAGGGCAAATGCCTCTTTTGGAAAGTTCAGATTTCAAGCAAAATTGGGTAAATTTTTGTTCAGGTCCTGAAGGTCCTTTAGATCTCCGTTTTGCTACAATCGCTTGGCCAGGATTAATTACCTAATTATAGTCATCTTTGTTGATCTTAATTGAGGACCCTAGAACTAAAAGGGGGTTAAGGGCACAGTTAACCCTCATTTTCTGAAATATTTTATGCTTTGTAACTCAGCAACCGATAAGTAAATCCATATAAAGGTATACATTTCTAGATGTGGATTTTCATGTAGAAGATGATGGTTAGGTCAGTTTTGGCCCAAAATGTACGATTCTGGACCAAGGTCCAAAAAACCCTTGTTCTTGGACCACTATATTTACAAACAACCTAACTAAATTTTGAAAAATTAAAAGTTGGACCTCGAATGCTTTTTAGAATCTAGAAACACATGTCTGGGAACGCATATTTCAATTTTTTGATTTTTGCCTTACTTTTTGAAATCATTGCCAAAAATAGGCTTAAAATAGGCCAAAAATGACAAAAAAATCATTTTGGGCCGATTTTGGACCTATTTTTGACAATATTTCAAAAAGTAAGTCGAAAAACAAAAATCTGAGAAATGCGTTCCTAAACATGTGATTCTACAAATCGGTTGCTGAGTTACAAAGCATCAAACATTTCAGAAAATGAGGGGTTAACTGTGCCCTTAAGTCACAAAATCTTGAAAATTGAGTTGTGTCAATTTCCTGCAACAGAATTTTCATTTCTACATTCTGTACTAGTTTTGTAGTAATTTGATGATCAGGGCATGCATAAGAGTCACTGCGAGATACAGCAATACCATTCAAGACAAAACAAATGATATGGTGTTTGTGCCATTTTCTCAGTTTGTACTCAATGTGACTTAACCCCCTTCTGGTTCTAGGGTCCTCAATTATTCATAAAGTAAAATGTCAAAGATTTGCTTGTTCATCTCAATGACCATGTCTTAAATTAGTCAATTCTCAAAATTAAAACCTGTGTGCGTGCATCTACCAAAATATTTCAAGTGAAGATATATTTTACGAATATTTGAATAGTCCAACTTATTAATATTCATTTTTGCTTTCGGACTAGCGAACCTTATTTCATTTTCGGAATAGCGAACCTCTTCATTTTCATACTAGCGAACCTTTTTTCATTTTCGGACTAGCGAACCTCATTTCATTTTCGGACTAGCGAACTTTATTTCATTTTCGGACTGGCGAACCTTAGGATTAGCGGACCTTTTTAAATTTCGGAC